>JARJLU010003371.1:0-24605 GCA_030272975.1 Sparidentex hasta
TATATATATCTCTTTGGTCAAAGAGTGCCAGTGACATTTTTGACTGTTGGGTTTGTCAGCAGCATTACACATCAATTATTCAACTGCTCAAAACTCATTACCTTTTGGTGTTATCTGCTTCCACATATTCACGTTTTTCTGTCAGGTATGGAGGGACTTGCCATTTATAGTAGCCAATAGCATTGAATGTAAACTACAGTGTCTGACTGGGTCACCATGAACTCCAACTGAACACAGGAAATTACAAGATAAGTGGGCTCTTGCACATAGGGCACTGCACACAGGTATCAAATGGCAGAAGTAATCCCCATTGTATGGCAATCTTTGTCAATATATCTACTGTTATTCTGACTGATTTTCATGGATTGGTGATCTGTTGATCACACTGTCACCTGTCAATCATGGATGTGGGACAGTGTTTTCTGGTATTTTTGAGAATAAACAAAAAAAAAAAGTTTAAAAAAAAAGTTCTGATACACAGTTGTTTACATTCACCAAAAGACAAACGAGGATAATGCCACAGCTACCATACTGAAAACTGTGCAGCCTCTTTAGACTTTTTATTATGGGAGATTTTACTAACTGTTTGATGACAACTGCCTGAATCATATCCTCCAGTACCTTACTTGCCCAACTAGAAGGGATAAAATTGGACCACTGTTACGGCACAAGTAGGGGAGCTGAAGACTATACTAGAACTGATGGACTACTTTGAATGTACTGACTGGGATGATCTCACAGAAACAGCCTCTACTTATATCGCTTAGTCTGGAAAAAAAAGTCAGGCACATGAGGCTGGGCATTGTCCATTGTCATTCACCATGGCATCTCCAAACTCTTTCATGTCTGTCACGTGTTCAGTGTGAACCTGCTCTCATCTGTGAAGAGATCGTGTCAAGTCGTGGACCTGTCAATTCTGGTGTTCTCTTGCGATAGCCAGTTGAGCTGTAGCTGAGCTGTACGGTGCTGGTCTGTGAGCAGAGATCCAACTAGAAGACGTGGGCCCCCATGCCACCTTCACAGAGTCTGTTTTGGACAGTTTGGTTGGAAACTTGCATACAAGTAACCTGCTAGAGGTCATTTTGTAGGGCTCTGGCAGTGCTCCTCCAGTTACTCCTCGTACCAAGGAGCAGATACCGGTCCTGCTGCTGGGATGATGCCCTTCTACAGCCCTGTCCAACTCATTATCCTAGGCAACTGCAATTATTTTGAAGTACTGTTTGGGCTGGTTTTCCTCAACTTTGCTGTCAGTTAAAAACAAAATAAAAATATCTTGCGTATGTCTTCTTTAGGTTGTGGATTTGTGCTGATATGAAGGCATTCCAGGTTTAAAAGTTATACTGTTAATTGGTCGTTACATGACAATGCATCTTCGGCAATGTGGTGAAGTGATACAAAAGTGATGTAACAAGAATATTAAATTTCAGGAAATAAATAAGTAATGGACTACTTTTGAAAAAGTAAAAAGTAATTTGTAATCCATTATTTTAGTATCTACCTGAACAACGTCACCCGAGTCAAACAAAACGGGGACCAGTTGTTGAACAGACCTATAATGTGACCTAAGGTAAAACAAACCTCAACAGGATATCTTTCCTCAGTTCTTTTGTTTAATTTTTTAATTAAAAAATTCATTAACCAAAAAGCCATTTGAACTTCTGCTTGGACCAATACTATGATCTAGAAATCATGCAGCTTTTGACAGTAAAAAATTGTAACAGACATACCTGAGGATCTGCTTGAATTAAGGAAAACAAATCCAAACCTATAGGTAAGAGACGAAGAAGAATCTGATTATTTAAAGTAACACATAATGCCAGACATAGTGCTTACAGTTATTCTATCCAGCTGACTCACTTTGCATGTCAGTAGGGATCGTGGCCAGGGTGGATGGGTGGAAGGGCACTGCATAGTCAGCCAGCGAAGAAGTCAGATACGATGTGTCCAGGGCCTGGACATTTGGTACACGCACAGTGGGCTGGTAGGTCAAGACCCTGAGAAAAACAGCAGTCTCTGATGAGATGCTTTGCTCAGAAATCTTAGCTGCAGAAACATTTTAAAAGCTTTTACTACTTTTACCACTAATTGTTCCAGGAAATAGCAATTACTTAGTGTTGAAAAAAACATTCTAGTGACTATTGTGGCCAACAGCAACAGTAACGTGAAATACTGTAATTAACTGTGGACATTGTAGACAGCTGTCAACAGTACATGTGGATGAAAGTACAACTGATTGCTTTTTGTTTTGTTCTTTCATTTTTATAGAAACACGTTTGGTTTACAAACGTATGTCTATGGTCAAAAAAAACAACATAGAAAGACTTTCTCACCCCTTTGCATGTATTTCCTCATTCTTGGAAATGTAAACACAGCGTTTCTTCAGTGGATGGTCTGTGTCCTCTTCATCATCATCATCATCAGAAGAGCTTTCTAGTGTCAGATCAATAACATCAGCCTTCTTGGTGGAGCTGGGCTCAGCTGCATGGAGGACCACTAAGGATTGGCGCAAAGGAGCTGAGGCTAAAAGACAGAGGTTTATTCGAGGACTGGTGTTATTGTCAACAAACCAAGTGAGAGTACCAATGTGATGAATGCGAGTGGAGGAGACGTGTGCTGCTTGATCAAGGCCCCGGCCTGGGCCATGCTGGTCGGTATTGGCAGAAAGATTGACCAGGCTCAGGCAGAGAATCTAAACTTTAACTCACACTAGGCAATCTGTTCCATGCACGAGCAAATTTGACCCCCAAAGTCTAGTTTAAGCACAGCACACTTTCTTAGCCCTGGCACATTTTGAAGAATTGTGCTTCAGCACGGTATGGCATGATGTATAATATATGCATATTTCATCGCCTTGCATTATCAATAAATCCATTAATCTGAGAGGGTGTCTATGTCTAAAACAACTCAAAATAAGGATGCACACTAGGCAATCCATACCTTCCTGTACACTAAAGGACGCTTTAAGTAGATGTCAAGTCATGTGTGTGTCGTATTATGAAATGAGCATGTATGTACAAGAGGTTACCCTGCTCAGGGCTGGAGGGGACAATGTGACAGTATGGACCAACAGGGCCAAATGTGAGTACATAATACATAAGTGTTTAACGCAGCTGGCCACTATAGCTTTAAACAAACATTGCTCAAACAGGGACAGGGAAGTAGTATAATTGTTAGGGAATATTTTCAGCAGCAGATTAGCGTGTAGTCCTCTATTGATTATTGAAGGGCAGGAGGACAGTGTATGTGAGATTAAGTCAAAATAAACTACAGCAGGTTTTCACAGAAATTAAGAATTTTAATTGCTTTAGGACAACAATAGATAGGGATAAAATTAATCAGATTTTGAAATACACATTCCTGTTTAATTAGCTAGTTAGTAAGATGAGCGCAAAACCCTGCCCAGGTATGAAGATGATGTACTTACTCTCAATTGTTGGAATTGACTGAGTAGGAACCTTGACAGCCTCTATCTTTGGTCTCATGGGACACCATGTTCCATCCTCCTGGAACTTGATTTCATCCACATCTGAACAGTCATTCAGGATTTCTAAGAATAAACTGAGCGAAGGAAAAACAGTCAAGTCAAGTCAAAAGTTTGCCATGAAACATGTATCTAATTTTCAGGGATTTCGTGATCAATTTTTCTGTGACATACAAAAACATTCAGGAATTTTGGTACAAAAATTATTTTTTATAGGTCTTCTGAAAATGTGACCAAAATATAAATATAATAATTCCAATGTTGGGTTCTATGTCCCTTGGGAGTTTTTACCTCCATTAGGTGCTTTTCATGGCCATGACAGAATCAGTCAAGTTCAACTAAATTTGCTAGCCTTAAGGTGCCGTGTCTGGAGCAAGGGCTTCTTTCTTGCACGGCAGCTTCATGACTTGTGTTGATGCAAAACACACTTCTAATTAATCCATTTCTTCCTGACATTGTCGGTGACACAACTGAGCCATGCACTTTTAACTACAATCAATTCTTGCATAGTTGATCTTTTGACCTATACCTGCTTTGGAATGGCTCCAAGTGACTTTGACTTGTTCAAATCAATAATGTGCTCTTTCAGATCAATTCTGACCTCCTTACATTTTCCCATTTGTAGCGGTTTGATCAAATTTAAATCAATTGTCTAAAATCAAACCCCACAAGGGACATGTTCTCAAAACACACATAACACTGGATGCATATCTTAAACACAATACACTGTGGTAAATAACAGCAGAGCAGATGAATACAACACACAATTTTAATAAATTCAAGCTCACCACCAAATCCATTTTGAAAATAGTTATATTTAGACAAACAAAAGACAGAAATCAAAGTCAGTTTGCTCCAGTTCAGTTCATTAAACAAAAAAATTCTCCACTTTGGGATTTCTCAGCCATCACTGGGAAATGAAGAAAAGACTACCTATTTCTTTGACTAATTTTCCACCAGATTTCACCTTGTGCAGGGAGGGAGTCATGCTACGCAAGGTCGAGGTGAAGTTTGAACAAGTGAGTCTTGAGTGTTTTGCAGAAGATGGCGCCTGACTCTGCTGTCCTGACATTGGTCAGGAGTTCGTTCCACACTGAAGTCCAGAACAGAGAAGAGTCTTGACTAGACTGAGTGACCTATGTTTGCTCTCAGTGATGGCAGTGCGAGCCAGCCAGCTGATGTAGTGGAGTGAAGTGCTCGCGATGGGGAGAGTGGTCTGGACAGTGTTTGGAGGTAGATGTGTGCAGTTCCACTGATCGCCTTGAAGGCCAGTACCATCGTCGTTCTGGACACAGTGGAACAATTTACTCGCTGAGGCTGGGAGTCCAAGTGGGAGAGCAAGTTATAGCAGTCCAGGTGGGAGATGATAGGACCTGGAGTTGGGTCCTTTGTGAGGAAGGACTGGACCCTGCAGATGTTGTAGTGGTCAAATCTGCAGGATCCGGCCATAGCAGTGATGATAGGGATGCAGGATAGTCTGTCGTCAAGGATTTTGCCCAGGTTTATTCACAAACAATGAAGGCGATACTGTGACGTCCACGATAGTGACTGACAGATCCTTGAGAAGGCAGTCGCTCCCCAGGATGAAAAGAAGGTTAATTTTATGAAGTTTGAGCTTGAGGTGATGCGCAGTTGTCCAAGTGGAGATGTCTGCCAAACGTTCCAAGATGTGCGTTGAAACGCAGGTGTGGGAGGATAGGGGAACAGAAAGGAACAGTTGGGTGTCATCTGCATAACAGTGGTAAGAGAATCCATGTGAAGTGATTGCAGGGCCTAGTGATCTAGTGTAGAGTGAAAACAGAAGTGGTCCTGATACTTACTTGGGGGACACCAGTTCCAGAAAGCAGCGTTTAGACAAGGAGCCATTCCATATGACCTGAAAGGTGTGATTTTTCAGGTATGATGTGAACCAAGTTAGAGCAGAGTCAGTGACACCAAGTTCAGCCAGAATGGAGATGAGAATTTGGTGGTTGACTGTGTCAAACGCAGAAGATGGGTCAAGGAGAATGAGGACGGATGAACGGGACGAGGCTCTGGAGACTCGGAGGAAATCAGTCACTGTGGGGAGGGCCGTCTCTGTGTAGTGAGTGAGTGAAGCCTGACTGATTGGGGTCAAGGAGGTTATTTTGTGAAAGCTAGGAGGACAGTTGGTTGTAGACTGCACGTTCCAGGCTTTTAGAAAGGAATGAAAGAAGAGCTACAGGTCTGTCATTTCGGATGTCAGCTGAGTCTGAGTGGGTTTCTTTAGGAGTTGCTTCACCATAGATGTCTTGAAAGGCGATGGAATATGGCCTGAAGTGAGGGAGGAGTTGACCAGGGTGGTGAGGAATGTAAAGATGTTGTGTGACATGTCTTGGAAAGGGGATGTTTACAGAGGAGAGAGGGCTGAAGGCCATCAGAGGTTTGGGGGAGGTGCTTTCTGGATGGGCATAGGAGTAAATGAGGAGCTGATGCCTTTTATTTTCTTGGTCAAGTAAGTTGCAAAATCATCAGCAGTGAAGAAGGAATGAGGAGGAGGTGTAGGAGGGATGAGGAGGGAAGAGAATATGGATAACAGTTTCCTGGCCCTGGAGGCAAAGGAGTTGATCTTTGACAGATAGAAGGCAGAGTCGGCTTTACACTTACACAACATTGTTTGCACAGTTGATCTTGGGATATGTAACTGCTTTGAAATTGCTCCATGTGACTTTCCTGACTTGTTAAATTCAAGTCAAATGGGTGCATCAAACAAGCCCTACTGAAAGGGCCCAAGAAAAGTTCTCACTTTTATCAATCATAATTACAAGAAGGCCATAGTAAAAGCAAATCTGACAACTTTCTATAGTCATCAAAATTGATCATCCAAGTTGTACATTGCTCAAAGAAATTCAGGGAACACTTAATAGTCACAGTATAATATCAAGTCAGTAAAATTTCAGGGATATCAGTCTGTCCATTTAGTAAGCACAAATGATTGTGAAGCAGTTTCACCTGCTTTGGTGGAAACAGGTGTAATGGAGAGGCAAAAGAAAGACAACCCCCAAAAGAGGAAAGGTTTTGCATGTGGTGGCCACACACAATTGCTCTCTCCTTATCCTACTTGACTGATTCTTCTCTAGTTTTCCTCTGCTAGTGTTCTTGTCACTGGCGGTACCTTCAGCCCAATCAGGTTGCACAGGTAGTCCAGCTCCTCCAAGAGGGCCATTTAAATGAGCAGCTGCAAGGACGTTTGCTGTGTCTCCAGCACATTCTGAAGAGCATGGAGGAGATACCAGGAGACGTGCCTTGACAGAAGGAGGGCTGGACAGGGCTGCACAACATCAGCGTAACTGTAATCGTGTGTCATCTCATCATGTCATGTCCTCAGTCAATGACAGGTGACAACAAGGAGACCAGTGTTGGTTAAATGGAAGATGACGAATAAAAAAAGAAAAGTTGATGCGGAGTGTCGCTTTTTCAAAGATAAATGGATGAATTAATTTTTCTTTGTGAAAGTGAAAGGCAGGTCTATGTGCCCGGTTTATGGGGACACTCTGGCAGTAATGAAAAGGGCAAACCTTGAGCGTCATTACAGCGCAAAACAAACAAAACTGGATGTGTTGAAAGGACAAGTGTGCATGGATAAAGTTGCCGCTATTCGACAGAGCTTGATTGACAGTAGACAACCTTATGATGTACCTCAAATCATTTCAGAGCATTTTGATGGGAAAATAAACAAATACGGCCCTCTAAAATCTCATATATCGGCTTCAAATCACTCGAAAATGACATCGGAGCTATATTAAGCCTGCTTTAAAAAAAAACCTCCCTGTTTCCAACAGGAACAGAAAACTAATTGGATTAAAACACTAAGATACACTGAGATGGATAAAAATAAAATTGGCTTAAACATTAAATAATGGTCATGATATTTATGTTATTGCAATTAAGTTAAAAAAGGCCATAAAACTTATGTTGTGAACTGCTTACCTTTAAAAAAAAAATAAAATAAAATATCATGGCCCCTGAGGGACGGTATGAAAATTGAAATGGCCCTCGATAGGAAAAAGGTTCCCCACCCCTGATCTATTGGGACTTGTGCTTAGAGTCTAGCATGGTGCAGTATGATGGCATTATCTATTGTAGTATGGCATTCACAAGAGAACACCTGAATAGGCAGGTCCACCACTGGTGCCCCGTTCTCTTCACAGATGAGAGCAGGTTCACAATGAGCATATGTGACAGGTGTGAAAGAGCGTGGAGACACCCTGTTACATAACGCCACTTGTAACATCATCCAGCATGACTGGTCTGGTGGTGGGTCAGTGATGGTCTGGGAGGCATATCCTTGGAGGGCCGCACAGACCTCCATGTCCTAGCCAGTGGTACCCTGATTGCTGTTAGGTACGGGCATGAAATCCTCAGAGCAATTGTCAGATCTCACGCTGGTGCAGTGGCCCTCTTGTTCCCCTGGCCTAAATCCAATTGAGCATCTATGGGATGTTATGTATCAGTGCATCCAACACCACCAAGTACCACCACAGTCTGTCCAGGAGCTCACTGATGCCTTGATTCAGGTCTGGGAAGAGATCCCCCAGAATCCACCAACTCATCAGGAGCATGTCCAGCCTAGGAGTGTATACATGCCTCTTCTTTGAACCATGAACTGAGGCCTTTCTGCTTCTCTGCAAGGTAAACAGCTTTTTATAAATTGACCTTGTGACCCCTTGTACCAGGAGGCTCCATATACAGTCTCCAATTACCTCTATCTGGACAAAGGAAATTTTATTTTCTTAAGAATAAAGACATCACTTTGGACACCCAACAGACAATATTTCTTCTATCGCATCTAGAGGCCATTGTAAGTTATTGCTGTTTCGCCGGAGACGACCACACATTTCCTTTATGGGTCAAGCAGGAGAACTTTCTTTTGACACTTATATAATTGAAAGTATTTTGTATCTGTAAATGAGACTAAAACTGCTATAATTTTATTCCCTCCTGTTGAAGTAACACATATGCCCCGAGTGAACTTTCTCCCCCCTGATGTGAAGCACATGCAGACTACAGTGATTTATGACTATGACACCCCTTTGCATTCCTCAGGAAAAGTCTTCTACACTCTTCCAGATTTTAAAAAGGTTAGAATAACTAAGTATGTGTTACGTTTCTTACAGAACAAAGTTGCTTCATCAAGTTAAGTTGACCTGACGTAAAGATGGTAAACTTTAATTTGAAATTCTCATGTGAAGTTAACCAAGGATAACCCGATCTGCCGACGAAGCATCCTTCAGTTATTTTAGTGAAGAAGTTAAATTAAGTTAAGTTTGTGAGTCAGAGCGACGGATCAAGATCCTCTTCATATTCATCATCTTAATCAAGTCCATCGTCATTAACAAAGATGTTACAGCAATCAGCTGTTTAAGAAACCGTGTGAGAGGTTTCCAACGAAAGAAAGACCCTTTGTCCAGTCGAACCGGCTCTGCCCACACCAAACCTGAGCTGTGCCACCAACTGGGTATGTAATTGAGACTACCACCCTGGAGTTAAAGGACAGCCAAGGCAGCTGAGGATGACAACATGCAGCCTGCTGACTCTCCAAAAGATGCTCAGACAAGTACCCATTCCTTCATCCTACTGGATCCTACTGCTTATGAAATATGAGTTGATGTCCCATTGGTTCTGAATTAATACCTTTGATTTTAGGACAAATTTGGCTGGCATTAAATTACTCTCATAATATGCAATTCCCTTCACCCTTCCCACAATTTAATCATCATCTTTCTGTTAAGTGTTTATTTTGTAATTTGTTTAATTTGCCATTTCATTCATTTACTCTGAAATATTTAGCCAAATAAACACATTTAACCATTTGTCATTGTCTGTGGAGGTTTGTTTTACTGTGGAGAACCAATGATAACTGTGTGTTGCATTGAATTGAATTGAAATTGATGAGAATTAATGCTGATTTGAGCTAACCTTGATTGATATCGATTAATTCAGCCTTGTTCAGTTAAATTTGATTAATTTCCTCCGGATTTGTCTAAGAGATAAAAGTAGAAGAGGAATAAAGTGCCCCTATTTGTAAGTGCTTTATTAATCCAAAGTGATTAATAAATCAAATCTGTAAGTAGTGTATCTCCTATACAGGCACGTGGGGGGCCATACACACTCTTGAGTCAAATTGCAAGTTGGCATAATAAAATTAATAAAAGTTGGATCAGCCTGTGATTTCAATTTTCTACTTTGATTTTAGTGTGATTCTGAATCCAGCTCTATAACACCCGCCAATGTAAAAATGTCCACGAATGTAATAAACCACAGACGTAATAAAAATCTGCAGCATTTAATGTAATTAACCCAAAAATGTAACGTAAACATAATAGCCGTTGCCTACTACAACCGTTTGTGGTTTATTACATTCGTGGACATTTTTACATTGGCGGGCATTACAAGGGCTTAGTGGGCTGATGATTTTCGTTTCCACTGAATGCCGCCACGTCATTTTTATCAGTGAAGATTTTCAACTCAAATAATTAGTTCATGAAGATCTGATGTGTGATAAAGGTGTAGCAGAGCGGTAAGTACAATCCTGACCAAAATTGTCGACAGCCTTCATCCTCTGAGTCACTGACTAAAAGATTCATTAAACTCATTGCATGTATTTTGCCATCTCTGTTGTCAGAACATTCAATTACTGGTGCAACTAAGTTTAATGCTTACTTAATGTAAGGATGAAGTACAGCAACACAGAACAAGGTCATTTTTGTTTGAATTAGTTAAACTTACCCATCAATGATAAGACTCTCATATGCAGCCTTCTTGTCACACACAGGACAGATCCAAGTGGGTTTCTTCTCATTCATCTGCAGGTAGAGAGCAGCGTCAAAACACTGCAGGTGTGAGCAAGTCACCGCCCGGCATGGTACTGACAGGCGCATCTTACCTAGCTGGGGAGCAAAACATACTAGGGTCAGTTTAAACAAATGAATGAAGAAAATGTATAGTTTCTTATACATGCAAGTTGTGCTGTATTAGTATACATTCATAAGGTTAGTTACTACAATTTTCTTGCGCTCCATGGAGTCTTAGAGATGCATCGGCTAATAAACACACCCATGAAAAGTGCATGTCACCAGGATTGGCCGATATGGCCAAAAATCTCCTGTCACAGTGTAGGAACATGTCCTCTCGTCTCCTCATTACATGAGACCCTGTATTGGTCTCTGATTCACCATTAACCTGCTTTGACTGTTTTCCAGCACATGGGCCCGGGAGGCGCCCCTCTCACCCTGTCACCTGGCAAGAAGAGGGAACGTTTTGGCTTAGCCATAAACTGTCCTCTGCAGGAAGAGAATGTCTTCCTAGTTTACAAGTGAAGCCACCATTTGCCCCTCCCTCCCCCTTCGTAAGACACTTTCACCCCTTCTTTCTCAGGACCTAAAGCATCTGGATTTCAAAACAAAAATGTTTTCCAAAAATAAGTGCTGATAATTAAGTGTTTACTTCAAATTATAAATCAAGGTCTCAAAGTAGTTTCTCTGAGTACTTTTATTTTTGAAAAGCTTGAATAAGAACGAAATTTCTTTCTTTTGGTTTTCTTTCATATATTGCTAGGTATCGTTGCCTGAATCGGAAGAAGTGAACTAATCTAATTCTTGTATTTGGTGATGACGAAAGATTCACCCGGCCAGCGTTTCATCCTCTAGTTGTTTTTAGACAAGAAGTTGAATTAGTTTATGATCAAAAGCTGAAGAACCACCGCTTGAAGAAATCCCTATTAAGACATTGATCAAAAAAGCCGGTGCAGTAGTTGACTGCTCAAGAAGCCATGCCAACGTTTCCAGCTGAACAGAGACATTATTATCCACGATCCTCGATCACGACCAGCGCACTCAAGCCGAAACCCCGCTGGGCTTTGGACCAGAGTTTTGTCATCAGAGATGACACGCAACGTGCTTGTAGCTGTTGGGCCGGCAGGAAACCAAAGCCGTGGACTTCATCCATCTACAAACAAAGTAGGCTGAACCTCCTGTCCACAGCTGTATTCACACACTTGAGAACAAGTTGGTGTCTGTAAGCTTTGATTCCCATCTTATAAGCTTAAAGAGAATTTTGGTTAGAGCTTCATTAGCATTAAAATTTACTCCTGTAATATTCTAAATCAACTAGCCGTCCTGCAAATTGATCATCGTTCAGAAATCACCTAATCTTAATATTTTACCTTTCGCAGTTTCCACATTTTCTGTTACCTGCTGTCATTTGTTGAATTATCATTTCATTTTATTTACTCTGCACTGTGTTAGTTAATAAACATACCATACCAAACAAACCATATGTCCTTGTCTGTGCAAGTTTAATTTGATGTGGAAAACCGATGGATCCATGTTAAGGAACCACTACTTCAGAATCTGAGGTTGAAAATAGAATATGAAATTGATTTGAAATTGATTTGAATTGTTCAAGCCAAACTTGTACAGTTAGATTTTTGGAATGATTCTCTCCAGCTTATTCCAATAGACACATTTATGAGTGTGTTATTAATTGCCAGTGATTAATTACCTTTATTGTCAAGTAGTGTATCTCCTGCTACAGTATATGTAATTTTGCATCACAGTCAGTATCCTGACATTGCCATATTTTGGTTTTCAGCAATATATACTATACTATGGAAAAATATAGTAATTTTCACCAGATAACTACAATAGCTCAATAAAGGCTATGAACATGGTATCACAGTTTGCGGAAGTCCATCCATCCTCCATCCATTATCTGTACATTATATGTACGCCGCTTAATCCTCTGTAGGGTCGCGGGGGGGCTGGAGCCTATCCCAGCTGACTTAGGGCGAAGGCAGGGGACACCCTGGACAGGTCGCCAGTCTATCACAGGGCTACACATAGAGACGGACAACCAGGCACACTCTCATTCACACCTACGGACAATTTAGAATTATCAATTGACCTCAGTATGTTTTTGGACTGTGGGAGGAAGCCGGAGTACCCGGTGAAAACCCACGCATGCACAGGGAGAACATGCAAACTCCACACAGAAAGATCCCAGACGACCCAACCGGGACGCGAACCGGGGATCTTCTAGCTGTGAGGCAGCAGTGCTAACCACTGCGCCACTGTGCAGCCCAGTTTTTTTTCTATTTATACTAATAGCCTAAATTTAAGTTTTGTGCTTGATTACAGTTTCGGGGTTCTTGTACTAACATATTTTTCTTGTATTTTACTTTAACTTATACTCCACCACAATTCAAAGGCAAACACAGTTCTTCTATCCCACAACATTTATTTAATAACTACACTACATGTCAAGTCCTGGTAAGTATCAACTTAATAACTCAACTTACATTCAGTCTTGTCTTGTGTTGATTTGTGGTCATGTATTATCACAGCTTCTTCTAATTTTAATAATATGACTATCAAATATGTTTATGAATGCCTCTGAAATACATCAATGAATCAATTGAATAATGATAGAAGAAATTTTAGTTTGTTTGTTTGTTTTGGGCATTTTTCCCTTCCCCAGTCTCTGAGGTTGTTCAATTGCATAACCATTTCAACTTTTTCAACAATAAAATAATTAAATAAAGATATGACATTCAGTTAGATTAAGATTTTTTCAGGAAAAAGAGAGGAAAAAGATGCAGTTGTGCTGCATCGCTCACAAAAAAAAAAAGACCGGCAGATGTAGAGAGGGCGGGGCATGTGAGGACACGGCTGTTTGCTTTGTTGCTTTGCTGCTACAGAACTTCAACCACTAGTGGTGCTCAATTTATCACAAAAAAGAACAAAGAAAAACAATGGCACCTTACTGTGTTTTATAAGATGCTGATATGAAACTATTTCTACCGCAGGTATGGGTTAAAAGGTGAACACATAAATGTATTTATTGATCATGAAATGACAAGTATTATCTCCTGCTTAGTTGATCTGCCATAAACAGCAGGACAATATTCCCAGTCTGTGTCTTTCAAGTGTGATCACAAAACAAAGATTATCAATTATCAATTAGATCAATTTCTTTTTGTCTCCTGTATTATATAATGATGTGGCAAATAAATCAGCAAATCATGCACATGTGAATTATAGGGCATGTCTGTTATTTCAAAAAGTAAATATAAAGTGTCCCCTGGTAACAGTCAACTTAAACTTAGATCACTATAGTATAGATAAGCCAAGTCCCAATTTCCATCACAGACAGTCAACGATTAGCTGTTAGTCCCCACAGAACCCCCATAAAATCTGAGTGGCAAAAAGTTTTTTTTTTTTTTTACTGTGAAAACCACAAATATGTTTAACAAACTATTTTTATTACTTATAATGCAAATATAAATTGTTGTTTGCATAAGTTTTTGAAATTTACAAAGTTATATGTAACTAGTAACATTTAAATGCAGGCAATGCCTCAGGCTCAGGTCTCCCCAGCTTCTCCCAGCTCAATGAAGAGATGCACTGTCTGCTCCACATTCAGCAGTCTCCTCATTGTTTTGACCCATTAAACAAAAAAACGACTACACTACACCCTATACACACTACACCAAACACTACATAACACACTAACGCTATATGTCACAAATCTCTTAACTCTCAAAGCTCACTATCTCTATGGCTGTCTCTATCACTATCACGGCTTGCTAAAGGCAAGAACACACCGGTCCAACCGTTGGACGTCTGAAGCGTTTGGAGAGTGAGGTCGGGAACAAATATGTTCGGTGTGTTCAGTTGTGTTGGAAGCTTTCGGAGCCGCTCAGACGTTGTTTGCTCCGATTCAACATGCGAAGTCTGAAGAGGTGGGCTGTCGGGCCTCTGAGCCATTGGATTCTCTGATTGGCGGTGTGCTGGTGAATTAGCAGTGTGTGAGTGGGAGGGGCGGAATACTGTGTGCGCATTGGTTTTCTACGCACTCTGTTCCATCATTTCTTGTTTTCCTGTTTTTGAGTACTGGCACGAGACTAACTGTTATGTCCGTTCAAGACGAATTAATCTGTGTTTGTTAATGCCTCGCTGCATGTTTAGCATGCAGCTGTTCTTGGCTGAAATAGTTAAGTTTCGTTTTGATCGAAAGTAAAGAGAGTGTGCATAAACCTCTAGCCCAGCATCTTTAACACTAGAGCCACCCGCTTATTGCATCTCGCACAAGCGCAGAACGCACACACTACTGTGGAGCTGGCAGCACATTGAAGCAGTGTGTTCAATGCATCTTTTCTGCTGAACGGGTCAGACAAGAGGCAATAGAGTGGTCAGAGAGTGGTCAGATAAAGCAGTTGGACGTCCGGGCGGTGTGTGGGGGCCTTAACACTTCCTGCTTGCAGATACTTTCATGAAAGAAGCCCATTTTTATTGTATCTTCCTGCACCAAACGTGCAGCAAACGTGACGGCAATGTTAGCGAAAAAGCATGACAGATTATTTATCGTAACCGAGACTCACTGAGGCTCCATCTCACTGTCAAGTCATCTTAAATTGGTCAGTGATTTTGATGTGCCAGGGCGTTAATCAACCTCAGAGGGTTAAGCCATGGTGAAACTCTGGGAAAGGTGAAACACAATCTTGAAACATTAAAAGTGATAGTTTAGTTTCATTAAGTTTGAGAGTTTAAACTCACATCACAGAAGAAGTGACACTGTCAGCCTGCCCTTCTGGGTCTGCCTGCCAGAGGGGTCATAAAAACAGAGAGACATGCGTTCACCTTCTTACATCTTACTCTCACTATCTCTTCTCTCTTCTTCACTCCTCTGCACTCTAATCTTATTTTTTAATTACGCTTCTTTTTAAAATATAATCTCTTTATTTTTGCAACAAGCTCTAAGACAAGCAAATTGAATCGCTGCTATAAGTGTTGCACTTTTATCAAAATCTATAACAGAACTAAGTTCTTGTGTGTTAGCAAAGTACCACCACCTGATTCAGAAGTTGAATTAGTTTAAGAACTACCACTCGAAGCCACGAAGAAGAAAAGCTTATTAAGACTTCATCATAATTGATGAAGAAGTTGCAGGTAATTGGCTGCTTCAGAAGCCGTACTAGTAGTTTCCAACGAAAGAGAGACTTTGTGTGCTCAAAAGCTGAGACTGGCTCTGTCCCCAGCGCTGTCAAAGCAGATATCCTGCTGGGCCTTTGGACTGAGAGTTCCTCAACAGAGTACCAGACTTCCCTCTGGCAATTGGACCGACACAGCAAGCCCACAGTCGAATCAAGAACACTCAAGAAAACCAGAAACTCCCTTCCTGACTCCCAATCAAAGCAGGCTGAACATCTCCATACAGCTGGATCACACACGTGAGAATGAGCTAAAATCTACAGCTTAGATGTTCATCTTTTGAGTTTAAGAGGAATTGAGATTAGGGTCTTGTTAGTATTAAAATTTACTCCTGTAATATTTAATATATAAAACCCAACCCATAATTTCATCATCTGCCTGTGATCACATAACCTTGTTGCTTTACTCATCACAGTCTCTACATTTTCTGTTGTCTATTGTTGTTCGTCTAAATTCCTATCTCACTTATTTACTCAGAATTATTTAGTTAATAAACATATATAACCATATGTCGTTGTCTCTGCAAGTTCATTGTTTTCATTGTGAAATTATGTGACAGACAAGATAACATGAGGGACAATTACACCATACCACATGGGCTACGAATACAGACAGTGGACATACAGTTACGATGATATGTATATAGGTAGTGTGTGTGTGTGTGTGTGTGTGTGTGTGTGTGTGTGTGTGTGCGCTTGCCTGCGTCCGTGCAAGTGGCAGCAAGGCAGATAGTATGGTATTATGCACATATATAACATGGCATAGATAGATGATACAATACAAATAAATACGTAAATAAAATAAAAAGTATAAACATGAAAAGAGAAGGAGGAGGAAAGAAAAAGTGAAAAGTGAAAAGTAATAATAATCTGAAACATGATGTGGGATATATTAACATAGTATAGTGCCATATAATTTAACCTAATATAATGTAACTAGATAATGTCAGATAAAATTAGACGATACAGGGCAATACGATGAAATGTAACATGATTTAACCTAATGTAGTGTAAAGAGATAATGTGAGATATAATAATGTAATACAGGGCGATATGAGACATAATAATATGATATATCATGATGTTACATAGCACAGTATAACATATAATAACATAATATATAGGTGAACATAATTATGTAAACATAACCTAATGTAAGCCAATACATCATGACAATGACGACCATAAAACTAATTATTCGAATCATAATTAATAATCTATATTACAATGATAATATATTTCAATGAGGGGTGAGGTCGGACTGGGTGATCAGGGAGGAAAGCGGGGGCCCCCCCATCTGGCCCCAAGTAGCCCAGTCAGGAGCCCCAGCGGGAGACAGACAAGATGGCAGTGAAAGGAACCCCCCTACATTCCCCGTTATTAGGGCCCGAGCAGGTCATCGACCTGTGAGGTCCCTATTGTAATCGCAAGAATTATTTGTTATTATTAGGGCCCGAGCAGGTCACAGACCTGTGAGGTCCCTATTGTAGTCCCAAGAATTATTTAGACCCCGAGTAGGTCACAGACCTGTGAGGTCTCTATTGTAACTGAAGGAATTCTTTGTTATTTATTATCATATTACTCCCACTTCAACTGCAGTTTTGGGGGCCTGACCATACCCCAAAACTCACCCAATTTGGAATACAGGTCAGATGTGGCGAAAAATATGATAATTTAAGGTCGTTGGGCGTGGTCGTGACCTGCGGGCTCTGTAGCACCCCGTATTGTTCTTCCACGTCTCCTACATGCGCATAGATAAACGAAAGTCAGTGCGCAGACTCATCATGAGCAGATGCACAAATTTTGATGTGAAATGCCATTTTTGTCCAATTCATGCCTACTTTGAGAATTACCTGCTCCTACAGTGTTAACACCACAGCCTTCAAATTCACTCAGTATCATCTTCATGACTTGAAGATCAAACACTGGTTCAAAGCTTTTGGATTTGTCCTTCCTTTGTGGGCGTGACAGCGGCGGCCATTTTTTTCTTTTGCTGTCAAGCATCAAGCCCTTATAACTTCCACATACAATGCCCCATCTCCACCAAGTTACTCATACATGTAGACACAGTCACCCTGAATTAATCTACACATCAATACAAAGTTGGCCATTTTGAATTTGGTGGCCATTTTGAAATATTGCCTTACATCAGGGGTTCTCAGCCTTTTGCAAGCTGCAACCCCCCCACCCCCCCCCAAAAAGCTAGTTCTTTGCAGTTGGAGCACTGAAGTACTCTCTTCTAAGAAGTATCCTTACATTTGTATTTCATCAACTAATAGAACTGTCCGCCTCTTAATGCACAACCCAACCTAACTCAATGCTACTTTGTACCTCATGTAAATACTGTAAACATCTTACTTAGTTCATTTAGTCTATCTATGTATCTATAACTACTCCACGTGCCTTTAATTGAAACCTGGGGACAAATAATGTTTTCTGAATTTAATTGAATTATTTTAATTTACTGTTGTAAGGACACTGAAAAAAACTCAAACCTGAAATATGACAATTTCTTTCTGTGTCACCATGAAAGCCATTTGATAGCAATCTAAATACTCAGATATTTAGTTATTTGTAAGAATAAAATAGTTATCTAAATAGCAATAATGGTCAATTGCCTATAAAAACCTCAACTGTGTTTTATTTATAAAAAGTTTTGTTATTAGTATCGATATTGGTGATACTGCATTATATTACTAGATACTGGGTCGAAACCAAGTTTGGAATCGACCAGCCCTAATAAATGGATGAATGTGACAAGCGTGGTAAATTAGGTAGCAGACTAAAAATGCAATGTATAATTGCAAGTCCCTTTCCCATTCAGCATGGAATCTTTGGAATCGTTAAAAATGAGTTGTAATTACATCTACCTAACTACATGTACACTTCTGACTACCACTGTTATTGCCAGTGGTTATCCACACCATAACTCTATACTCACGTCAACTATAGCATGCCTCCAGACCTTTAACAGGTCAAATTTCACATTTTGCAGGTTTAAAGACCAAGGCACCATAAATAGTCATTACAATTGAAACAGCTTGCAGGATTTTATCATTCTCATGCATTTATATAGAAAGCTGTGAAATATTTTTTTTTCGATAGTGACAATCAATGATGGATGTATTGAAAACTGTAACAAAAAAAACTGACTGCTTTTACATAAACATAACACTGCTAAGGCATATTTTGCATTCAATGTTAGTTTAAAAGGCGAAATTTTGGCAGAAAGACATGCATGCTGATAGCCCCTCCCACTACACCTCGATCCACGGACACAACAAATGCACCAACTTCAAGAGTTTCTCGTGATTGAGAATCATTTGAAAGTTGCTGTCATCATCTAAACATTCTACAGACACTGAATTTACCGGGCACATAAGTGAGACTCGAAGGCTTGTTGTAGCAATCTCACTGTCTGGATCTGCTGTTAGCTTCTCTTTGACTGAAACACAGAGGGTAGGGGAAGAATACAGAGGGAAAGAAAATTAAAATGTATATTGAAAATACAAAGCCAAAATCAAATATAAAAGTCAAAGCTAGTTTCCAGTTCTAAGAACCCAAGTAACAGATCCAAATCATCTGTAGGAACCGGCCTCACACTGGATTCTGACAAATGCCAAGAATTGATCCCTACTCCTTGATTTATTTCAGTTTGATGCCCACCTTCTTAGGTTCTTGTAGCGCACGTCTGCTCTCCACGGTAAGCCATAACTTCTAGAAATTGATAACAATGCCCACTCTGCCTACAATTTGCGAACACAGAAAGCTATGCAGTGCATTTGAATGCTTTTATGTAACCAGGGTACAGTCAACTTTCTAAAGTAACCTGAGTTTGCAAATGTTAGCTAGATTTCTCTTGGAGTACAACTTTGACATGTTAGAATTATAAGTTAAGATGTAGAAATTAAGGCTGGCCAATATATTCATAGATCAGATGTTGTTATATGGTGATATGGCATTAAGTGTTCTCTTTTCCTGGTTTTAAAGAGATATTCCAGTGTAAGTTTAATCCGTGTTCTAACACACCTTGACACCGAGTACGACCCCCGCCACCCCGAGAGATGTTTGCGGACTGCTACCTTACGTAGTTTTAGCATCCTCAGAAACAACTGCACGAAAACAACACACTGCAATAAATGGGTCCAAGTATAAACCACCATCAAAAGCCACAAATAATGCTCAGAACAGCACCAAACTTCAACAACATTAGAAACAGGGTCCCAGCACATATTTCAAGGCATCAAACATTTGATATCGTTGCCAGATCTGTTGGAAAAGATGAACAAAACTCACCACCAGAGAAGCTTCCTTGTTGTGGAGAAGCCGTGTGAGTTGATTACCAAGTGCAGTAGAGTCCCGCAGTAACGATCATCATTGAGCTGCGGAACTCTACTGCACTTGGTAATCGACTCACACGGCTTCCCCACAATAAGGAAGCTTCTCTGGTGGTGAGTTTTGAGTTTTCCAGGAGGTAGAGCAGTCCACCAATCAGAGGGCCAGTGGGTCAATCCCCTGGCCCCTGCAATCTATGTGTAATAGTGAATTTTGCATGGTGGCCACTGCCACCCAAGTGTCAATGTGAGTGCAAATGGATGAATCCTGATTTGTGTTATAAAGTGCTTTGAGTGGTCACTAAGACACAAAATGCCTATATAAATTTGGTCAATTTACCCTGTAAACGCATATTCAAGTAACCTGAGGAGTGTGGTAATTTGGGGAAATTTGTGAAATCTTTAAGTCAAGTATGCCTACCTCAAGGTAGAATTGCTGAAAAACCTCTAGTGGGCAACATTCAAAAGTTGTTTTACTGTATAGTTACTCAGTGCTCTGGAGTGGTCTGGGTTTCTGATGCCCTTCATCCTCAGCCTCTGCAGGAGCAGCGGTGATGTCAGCTGCCTCACCAAGTACACAGACATTGAATAGGTCTGAAAGACAATTTGATCACACAACCTTAGGGGAGTAGTCCTGTTACAATACCCAAACATGATGTCCATGAGGAAATAGAAAAGGCTGAAGCATTCCATTGTCGATTATGTTCTTACTTTTCCAATTTCAGGTGCCCATGTTACTGAAATCTGATTGGGTACTGCAGAGGAGAGTCGGACAAGGGAGGTAATGTTTAGAGGTCTTCCTGGTCTCTTCTGTTCCACACCGTTTTTTGGTGGTGGTACATAACCCTATAGGGATAAAATTCCACATTATCATCTTTCATTTACTACCACTTAAAGGTCCAATGTATAGGTTTAAGGAGGATTTTGTAGCAGAGTAGGATTATTCAGTTCTCTTTCATGTACACGCCTAGACCTAAACTGGCCTCAGCGTTCTGTACATGCACAGCAGTCTCCAGGCCAGGCATCAACCCAGAAGTTGTCCATGGCATAAATTCATATCAGGAAGCCGGGAAAAACAAAAGAGGAATGCGACAACATAGCTCTCAACATGGCAAGTGCTAGAGCAAGAAAAACATATTTTTGGACCATGTTTTCACCAAGGACATTATAATGTGTAGCTCATTTTCTGCTTTTTAATTTGTTTGGTATGTGACATAAAATATCAACCAGATGAAGGTCCAGCAGCAACTAGCTCAAACTCAGCATACTGCCACCTACCATGGTGGGGTCAGACATATCTAAGTCAATAAATCGATTCTCACTTGTTGCTTGTATAATGGGACAATGGCAATAGTCCAATTAAATGGCCTAATATGACTGTAGCTTGACATAAGTGTGGATGGAAATGTGCTGACTGAGTCAGACACAGAAAACACCGATATTGTTGAAAGTCTGAATATTTGCCCCAATAATCAGCCAGACCAATAATTGGTTTACCCCTAATTCAGTTAGCTGTTAACTTCAATCTCACCACTAGATGCCACCAAATCTAGACACTGGACCATTAAGTTGGATTGACTTTATAGTGGAACTGTTCCAGAGTAAAATGAGCACTTACTGGCAAAGGAAAAAGTTTCCCATTGACCTTTATACAAAGACTGTTTGGGTAATTATCTTCTTGAGGGCAACTAGTCTCTGACAAGCAAAACCTGGACAACAACAAAAAAACAATGAGTACACAACTTTTCTGAGTATGTTCAGTGGTCAGTGTGTGATCTATCATTTTCAGATCAGAAAACTCTTAACATCACCTCAGTTGAATCTGAACCATGTAGTCCCTTCTGCCACCTGGTAGAAAGTCCCTGCAGACAAGCAAGGTTAAACATACTGCATTTATCATTCACAGACACAGGCATGTTATTCTTGGAAATTGTGCAATGAGTGAGCTATAAAAAAAAAATGGTCCTACCTGGATATGCATACTTCTCGAACTTGCTGAGGTGTCAAGGCAAAAATAAAATATTTTTCTTGGTGATACCTCTGTGCAGTACTGCCTCCTGATAACATAGATTATGACAGACAAAAACTTATTTCAATTTATCACTGTTATATAGAGTTTACATTTTGTAGTATTTTCAAATTGTAAATAGCATTCAGATATGCATCAACAAATTCCACTGCAGTAACTCAAAACCCATCCATATATTCCCCACGCCATCAATTCTACTTAGGGCCCAGCACCTAAGAGTACAAAGTCCATGCACTAAAAAAAATAGCTTTTTTGATGGCCTAAATATGTTCAAAAATACATGAAACTTTACACAAAATTCAATATTTGTGGAAGTGTATGTATTTAATGGTTTTCAGCCATGGGCAGGGCAGAATGACTCAGTAGCGCCCCAAAAATCCCCAGGACTACTTTCACACATATATGCAGTGTTTCCCATACATTGACGAGACTGTGGTGGCCCGCTATGGTCTAATTTGCCCCGCCATAGTCTAAATTATGGAATGTGGAGAAAAACATTTCCACCTTTCCAATGCATATCGACGTTTCAGTCGGTCTTTTTTGCATTACTTTTAACGACTTCAGTACTGCTAATTTAGGGCTGTATAAGTGAAACAGAAAAATATTAAGCTGTTTGCGAACCTGGAGCAGTGCGCTTCACGCCCTCAGAGGCTCCTCCACTCGCGCACACACATAGACACACACACATACACACATATATACACACACACACACACACGGTAACAGATGGTGGGTCTGTGTGCCGCTCTGAAGCAGCCATGAATTAGTTGAAAAATGACAAAAATGTCACCTGTGACTGACTGTTACGGTGAGTTGAAGAGTATCAGAGACATCTAGTTTGTTATTGTATATTCACAAAAAAACAGATTTCATGTAAAACCGTTGGCATAAGTAAATCCAGTGTTAGAGAAAGGAAATATTTTACTGTCCTCCTCACCACAGTCCTTGATAATCATCTAGAGGATTAAAATGGTCACTTAGATAACTCTTCTCTTGAAACAAATAACAAAAATAGTATTTCTGTACAATAGTAGATGAATTCATTCCAAGCCCATGCAGGGGAGTTCATGATTGCTGTGTGAGAGCAGTTTATCCAGAGATAAAAAAAATGAAATTCCTGAAGTAGCCTATGACATAAGTATGAATGTCACCATATGATGACCCATACTGCCCCCCGCAGAATTTATTGCCATAAACAGAGCAACACAAACTATGAAGAATGGAGTGAGTGAGTGTGTGTCAGGGTTATAGATTTTACAATTTCATTAGTTTTTATAATAATTTAGTTTTTCAGTTTGTTTTTTTATTTCAGTTTAGTTTTAATTAGTTGAACAAGTGATTATGTAGTATTAGTTGAGTTTTTACTGAGGAATAAACCCAGGTGTGTGTGTGTGTGTGTGTGTGTGTGTGTGTGTGTGTGTGTGTGTGTTCGTTACTTTTGTATGACTGATGTTTAGCAACGGTGTTCATAATCCAAAACACCTCCGCTTTCAACATCGGAGTTGAGCCAAAGATGGTTTGGATGTCGCTTGACTGCGAGATGGCAGGGCGGCGCAGAGTTCGGGTTTAGCAGAACTGGATGAACTTGGACTGGGAAGTGGTGACAAAGGTGTACAGAAGTATGTGATAGTGTGACCTTGGTGGAGACTTTTAGAAGCTAACTGGTGTTTTTCAGATTTCCAGCACTTTCCAGCACCAGCACTTTCACACCAAGTGAGCCCAATTTGAGGGTCCTCTTACAGAACGTACACTGCACTTCAAATTCGTTATGAGGTACAGCTTTTAACCAAATGAATTCTGGTTGTTCAAGCCAACAGTTGTAAAATTTAAACTTTCCCATAGTTGTAGTAGATTCTGCAGTCTCAAAGTCTTAGGTGAAGTGTATAAATTCCAACCGGGCTGTTGGCAAAATGCCAATTGTGTTCCTGGATCTTTCAGAAAAAAAGTACAACACACAAAGCTAACTACAAACCTCACCAACAGATTTCCCAAAAATAAATTTCATTAAGTGCCAGGAGAGGGCAGCATACATGTAGCCCGTCTATGTCTGTTTCTGTATAGTCTTCTACTCCATTCTATCTTCCTGTTGCCAACAAAACAGAACTAGAAATAAAAAGTTAACGCTAAGGGATTAAAGACATTTCAATACAAATTACACTGAGAGGCCATCTGACACCACCAACTCAGAATACTACGTTGTTACTGTGGAGGATTTAATGGAACTTGAGGCATTCATTGACCACTATTACAACTTGCAGATTGCGAGAGAAATTCTCAAATGTTCCTTCTTATTTTGATATATTGATCTTACATATGAAACTTAACAATATTGATAAAATATTGTTATAAATGTAAAGTGAATTCATATTGTTCATGTGTTTCCAACATGAGTTCTGTCTTGTGCTATGAGTTTGCAGAATATGAATGGATATGTATGAACGTGCTGCTGAGGGAGACTTTGCCAAGATATTACCATGGTAACCGCCGCAGTCAATAACCACGCTGTGGAAAAACTCGCAAGATACTTTATCGAAGTGTCATGACGCAGGCACAGTACAATGTGCGCTTTTTATTTTGTGAAGTCTGACTAGTATAAGCAGTGGGGCTGGTCTATTGGCTACTCGAGGGGAGGCTGACGCTAGAATCACACCGCAAACTCATGCTCTCGGAGTTCTGTTTAGGACAGTACCTGTTGAGATGATGGAAGACGTTAGTGGTGGTCGCCGACACCTTTTGCACCTAATTCTGGATTGT
>JARJLU010003372.1:0-14824 GCA_030272975.1 Sparidentex hasta
AAAAAAAAAAAGATGCTAGCTGCAGGTGGGTGTGCAGATTTTCAGGAACATTTTTGAAGTGCACATACTGTATATCAGCGTGTCTGCACGCACAGACACACAAAGAAACAATCATGTAAGATGCGTACGGTTCATATGTTCCCTACATTTAGACAGCAAATGATTGATTCCCTGATCACTCACTGTAAAGTAATAGCATCATGATATCATCAGTACATTGTAGAGTATTTCCGGAACACTTTTGTCATTATGACCACCATGCTCCAATAATGGAAGTATTGAATAGTTGATATGAGGTTACAAAACGACACCACTATTCAGAGGCCCCCTTCTAAGCGTGTGAACGTGCGTGTGTGCATTCATTGGTGTGTGCGTGTGTACATTTGGGCCTGCCCTCAATTTAACCAACCCCACATGTGACACTCAAAGAGGGTCTGATCCCCTCACCCCTGCTGGGACCCATATACCCCTGGTTCCCATTGACTTTGGTTTCATGCTCGCAGGGCAAACTCAAAATGGCAATAGAAAAGAGACGAGGGGGAAAAAAAAAGAGAAAAAAGAAAATAAACATAAGACAGAGGATAATACAGAAAAATTCAAGCCATGTGGTTCTTTTGCCAGTAAACAACAAGCGGCCCTGGTTGGAAAAAAAGAGGCATCCCAGGGTTTTAATCCTGCAAATAATGTGTGTTTGTAAATGTTGCTACCTCTGTGAGGAACTGGAGACAGGAGCATTTAGGAGAAGTTATGCTGCCTCCGAGAGAAAATAATGAGTCCCAATGGTCTATCGCAGGTCCGCGGTGCTAAAAATATAATGCCAAACTTTCTTCCTGTTTTTTAGACGAAAAAAGTAATGAAACAGACAGTTTAGTTTAGTGTAAAGTGAAACTTAAAATGAACATAAACAACAACAGTATATAATCCTTGGAAGTCATCCACATCTACTTGGACTGGCTGGTTTTACTCAGATCCTGAGTGGAAGACTTGGCTTTGATTCAGTCAGAAATGCATACCAGCCACCATCCTCTAGCGCAGTGGCATAAATCTTGAGATCAGCCTGTATTGATAGGGCCTTGGCTACCGATTTGGTAACACGTGTGCATATCCATTTCCCTGACAGAGACTGATTGCACATGACTGGGGAGGTAATAGAATTGTCTTTAAGGGGCCGGACGTCATTTATTACAAGCAGAAGGTAGGCTACACCTGTGGTGTGTCCCATTACTCCAAATATCATCGCTCCTTTTGTCAACTAGATTTCTCCCTCGTTTCATGAGTTGAGGCCGTTTTGCAGAATACTTCAAATTCTCTTGCCATAAGTGATCAAAAATGGGGTAGGACATATACATTTTATGTCTGAATGAGCATAGTAACATCTGATAAAACATCTCTCTCTCCCTCTCTCTCTCTCTCTCTCTCTCTCTCTCTCTCTCTCTCTCTCTCTCTCTATATATATATATATATATATATATATATATATGTATACAAATGAATAAAACACAAATATATATACACATTATATTTCCCTTTAAAACCTTTAAAAGTATAATTCATGGGAAGAAAGTGAAAATAATTTCATTACACAAGAATACAGCTCAAGAATACACCCATTTTCACTTGTAACACAGTTTTGTACAGCAATATCCGCTTTCTTCAGCACCTCATACATTCAGTTCACGGCCTTGAAATGTAACGTTCAGCTGCTGTTTATTCTATTGTCTGACAGCAGAGGAGATGACAGAAACAGCATAAAACAGATGTTGCAGTGAATATTCAATAGGGAATGACTTATGTTATTGTTTGGAATGCGCTCTGCAAGACTCCAACAACTGCCCCACTGAGATAAGCTAAAATACCTGAAATTTAATGACAACTTATTGAATAAAAGGTGCTTTTATTTCATTTACTTGAAAAATTCCTCATCCATTGAATTCCCATCATTAATGCTAACGCGCAGTGTGTCCCAATTTTCCCCCTCTCTCATCATCCTGTATTTTCCTCTCCTCTGTTCTCTCCTTTCCTTATCTCCTCAAAGTTTCTCACTAGGAGAAGAGCCGCAGTAATAAAGTCTTGGGAGGTACCCCGGGGAACTTATTATGTCGAGAGAACTAACAGCACGATGTTTCCTGCATTCTGTCTACCTGTTGGACTGTCTACCATTGATCTGGGAGGCAGGTGTCAATATAAGGAAAGAAGGCAAGAGATCATTATTGTCATAAAACTGCTGTTGCATTACATTCATGAACAAGTTTGACATCTGGTGCGCTGTGAATTTAATTTCGGCAGTCTTTTTTATGGCTTTTAGGATGAGGTGGATAAAATAAATCACTGCATATTCGAAATTATAAGATGGAAAACTTTTGAGAACAATGACTTCGTATCACTTTCACAAAATCATTTGAAATTTATATCCAAAATTTAAATCAGCAGACAATGTGAGGAATCAGATGCTATGAGAGTATGTCACCAAGTTCAGTACTGCACGGGATTCTGACTGTTGGGTAGACTAAATATGCAAATTGTCAACTTAAAATTGGCATTTTATATTGCCTAAAAGGCTAAAGGTGCGTAGGACTTGAGAGCTATGCTACAGAATAATTCACTGGCAACACTATTAGTGAGTGCAGCGTGTGCATGTTCAGCAGCACAGATTCCCCCTACCTTTAAAATTCCCCCAATACTAGCTAAGTCAAGTTATCAACATTAGAAATGCAAATCCAGGTAACATGTCTTCTTTTATTCCTCGTTCCATGCAGTGCACCCCATTATTACACTGCAGACGTTCCCTGCTTGTCCTTAAATCAACATCTTACAGCCTATTAGCCAAAGCTTTGTGGGACAATAGTGCCATTCGACAATCCTTGCATTTTACAATGCATACATGACTCTGTCAATACCTACTAGTGCTCTTTCAATGTGGAGATAGAGGAATGCCTGAAAAATTTCTAATGAAATATGAACCTCAATACTCTACCAGTCCAATTCTCTTTTGATTTCTGGGCCACACTTTCAAGTTTAGAAGTAAAAGTAGTAAAATTATTAGCATTTCAACTAATCTAATGCTTATGTTACGTGTGGTTTGAAGTATCTGAATGCTTTGTGCTGTAAATGAGTAAAGCCTTTCTACCTGGAATATTTTAATCTCTATAGGCGGAAAGCAAAGGCAATCCAGTGAGTATAAACCTGCAGCTTGAATTTCAAGCTTAACAATTAAAAAAAACAAAAAAACACCTATCATCTGCATTCAGTCTGTCCTTTTCAGTACTGTGGCATTGTGTTCTGCACATGCTGCATAAAACATAATACCCTCCTGAAGCCACTAGAGGAGTTTTGAGACCGAGACCGTATTACAGCAGTCACGAATGTGCACACACACACGCACAATACCACAGTGACTGTTCTCAGACCATTTTCCTTCCTAATGAAGCTTTGTCTTTGAGGGGTATGGAGGACAGGAGGTCACACAGGGTCAGGCTGAGACAAGGTCAGCCTACTCATCAGAGCTGTGTAAGGAAGTCTGGAGCCAATGTCAGTCCAAATCATATCTTTTACAGACAGGAAAGAAACAATGCGTATGTGTGTGTGTGCCTGCAGAACTGTGTTAAAATTGTTTGTACAGTATTTATTATCAGAGCAGATGCATGCTCTGCAACTCTCCTCTACTTCTCATATTAGACTTCTTCAAATCTGTCTCTTCTCCACCTTGACAGTCACATGTTAATTCTTTAATCCAGCAGCTCATGACGTGTTAAAAACACGAAAGGAGACGGCAGTCTAATCGCTCACTAATAGTAATGACAAATACCTGTCCCTGTCACCCAACGGCAAAGGGGGTGGAGACAGGACACGGTTGCTGGGACTGCTAGTCAAACACATGGTTGAACACACACATACGCCCACACACATTCCCCTAATTACCCAGGTCACTGGCTCACTGCTACAACACACACCAACCTGCCTTTTTCTGTTCTCTCTGCTGACACTGAGCCTCCAGGCTGTGCCCTGAAAATACACTAACTTTGTGTTCCTGTCCTGTCTCGTTTGGCTACCGGGTACCTACACCAATCTCTATTCTGGGAGTGTCATTCAGCAAGGGTAAAAAGGGGAGAGAGGCTTATTTGGAGAAGTTCCCTATGCTGTGCAGTGTTGCACTGTGCGGTCAGACCAGTCACTGTCTCTAGCTTCAATAATTGTGATTTATGTCTCAGCCTTCAGAAGCATGTGTGTGTTGCTAACTCCTTGCGCCACATCTAGGAGTGACATATATTTTGTGCACTGAGTGACCTGACCTGTCCGGGAGACACTGACATACTGGTAACTCCCCGTTCATCTGCAGCTGTCTCTCTCTCACACACACAACCAGTAACTCAACAAGCACAGGTAAGTGAAGCAAAGTTAGATATCAAACACATGTCTGAGAGCCAGAATGTAGAGAAGGAAGTTTGGATCAACTTGAATATAGAAGTACGCCTTTAAAGAGAAACTAGGACATCAGATGCCCCTGTTCTTTGATAAAGGCAGTGGTAACACCAACTTTTTTCCATGTGTTGATTTTGTCCTTGCTGCAGGATGCCTTGGATAAGAGTGTTGTATTCTCAGAGGAGGACAATTTTAGTGAGTCTAAAGCTATAGCCCTCGAGTGGAACAATGAGTCTAATGACCACAAGGATAGAAACAGGGGAGCAACCTGGACAAATAGCGGAATATATTTGGAATTTTTAAAAACCGCGATGTGATTTATTGTGTTTAGTAGGTGATGCAATGATTTTTTAAGGAAGGGGAATGATTATACAAGCTTGTGATTTTAATGGTAAATATCTATCTATCTTGTATGAAACTATCTTATAAAATGGAAAGTATTTGCTGTAACATAATAAAGCATATGAACTACAGAAAGTTCTTCAATAATTTGTATATTCAGTTATAATTTCTACTTCAAAATATAAACTTTTTCTTGACTTTGAATAATATCACATCAGTTGATGGCATAATTGTTTTTAAGGGTTTGATTTAATAATTACGTTTGCCTGTTTCTTGTCTGATCGCTGTGGAAAATCAGGCCTATTTTACTCCGACTGGTGTTTACAAACTAGGGCTATCACGATATCAGATTTTCACCGAACAATTATTGCGACCAAACAAGTTCACGATAATATTCTAATATCTATCGATATTTTAAACAAAAAAAGGCTAGGAATCAATCCTGAACTATGTTTACTGTTCGTTTTTTGTTTGTTTTTTGTGGAGAGACTGTTACTGTATTAAAAAAACAAACAAACAAACAAACAAAAAAAAAACATGTAGAAAAAGAACAATTACAAAATTTACTCAATTACAAATGAAAAGGGAACCAGATATACTCCTCAATAAAAGATGCACAAGGCCAGATCGTCTCTGGGATATTCAATGGATATCATCTTATGTGTATTATTAACTAGATATTTTTATTGTGAAGATCGCAATATTGCTACACCCCTATTGCAACCTTAAACGACCTTAGATGACAACCTAAAAAGCAATGTTTGAGTAAGGACTGAATGTGTCAAATCTGTCAATTTGGGGGTAAAACGGAATACTTTTGTCAAAGTTCTCTTCACTGGTTCTCTTGACATTAAATGTCATTACCAACTATTCCTGGTATCCAAACACATCCTGTCTCAGTTCAGTCTGGCCAGTCATGGACCCAGCGCAGACTGTTCAACACAATCCCGCAGTGCTACGAGTCACTGGTGGCCAATACTACTGCTAAGGCATGTCAATCGGCAGCAGCCCATGAGCAGGCTAGCCACCCAAGTCCAGCAGCTGACAGCAGCCTCAATCCAGCCGGCAGGCCCAGCCCCTACTCCTGCCCCACTGCCAGCTGCTCCTGCTCCAGCAGCCACACCGGAGCCCTGGGTGGGGACCTAAGAGTGCTATGCCATGTTTTTGAGGAGGAACTACACTTCAGAAATCTACAAACAGTACAATGAGATATCCTCTGCTCTACAGGAGAGTGCAACCTCTGTTCTCTAAAAATCTGCAAAAAGAAGACACTTAAACGTGTACTGCAAAATTCAAAAAGGCAAACAATGCCTAACCTACAGCAGTTTATTCAGGGCATAATGTGTACACTACACAAAGTCAGACGCTTAGAGACATCACTTTCATCCACATGCAAGCATGACAAAACATGCACCTGAATCAAATGAGGGGGATTATGCATTTTATCTACCTGCAGCACATAAGAACGACAGGCCAAGAGACACATGACACATATGGCAGGTGAGGGGGGTAAGGCTGATTGATCCCCTCTTCATCTCTAAAAAGACTGTTTTCCTGTGACAACATTCGAAGGAGACAACATTCAAACTTGTACAAAGCTCTGTCTCCTCACCCTGCATAAACAGCTTTAGGAGTAAAGACGGGACATGTAAAGGTGTTAGGATTGTGACACACAACTATTTATGCAAGCGCACACTCACACAGACACGCACAAACACAAACCCGCACCCCCGTGCACCCCTTTGTAGATCTGATTGAATACAGAATCAAAACAAGTCGGTTTTTAAAACGGTGTCTCGCTGACACTACTTTCGACATTACAAAGAGGGAGGCAACACAAAAAGAAAGGGGAAGCTAAATTGAGTTTGAGTCCAAGGTCAGTGTGAAGCTGTCTGAACAAAAGTCGGAGTTCTCCCAAAAAATATCTATCAACTTAGGGAGAAGGCGCCCTTGTCCCGACCCCTGCAGAGTTGCTGGAAAGATGGTTTCCTGTAAAAAGTTTATCCGAGGGTATGGAAGATTAACGAGGGTGTTTTCATTGGCTGCTCTCGAGTTGTCTTGCAGTACTTGGAGGTGATAAGATCAGAATATTTATCGAGGCTCCTCTTCAGGTCATTTGCTATGTTAATTTTATGAGCTTGATGTTGCCTTTGTTTCGCGGTCATGTGTTATTTTTCCTGAACCCTGGAGCAGGGGGAAGAAAGGGGGATTTGTATACTTAGCATGCAGTGTCTTCAAATTAGTCACCCATGCATAATCATTTATGCCGCGCAGGAGGGGTGCAGTGGAACAACTAATTCTACTTACTCCCTGTGAAAATTAAAATCTATTATTTCTCAATCAGATCAGCCTCTTGTTTTCACACCTTGCTTTATGAGTTTGGGATAATGTATCATTATGAGACAAAAGTGTTACTGAGTTCTCAGGGCAAAGAGAAGCTTTGGTTTGTTTTTTAGGTCGATACAAAATCTGCATTCAAACTGGATTATCATTGGCCAATGATGAGATTAACCATGCATTCAGCACATTTATCATATATATAAATATTTTTTTTTAAACGGAACTATACAGGAAATGCTCTTCCTACATTTTGTTCACTATGTAATAGCTCTAAAAATGCTGCCGTAAATACTTCATATAAGACAGAAAGATTACTAAGGTTTACTGAATTTTTATAGGCAGAGATGTATCTCTCCACTTGTTCACTCAACCACTGTCAAGTTCATTAAGTGATTGAGCTGAATGGATTGAAGCCTTGGCAGACTCCTATGATCATAAATCAAACAGGGAGGGTCAGGACATCAGGACAGGTCCAGCGGCATAAGCCAGAGCATCACAACTATGACCTCATTTCAGCTCCTCATGAAATATCCATAAAAAGCAAACATTTAGCCAAAGATAAGATGATATGATGATGTGAACTTGGACATATGTGGATAACTATCACATTGATGAAGCCGTCTGTGAGAGAGAGAATCCCCTACCGTGACATCTGTGGGTTATTCATGTGAAATTACATAAATCTTTCAAACTGTTTTAAATCTCACCCTCCCTCCTTCTCTCTTTATCTGTGAGCACTCACCATTAATGCCTATATCAACCGCAGGAGGCAGTTGTTAAAGAGAGGTTCTAAGTGCACAGCCCGATCGATATTGATAATGTTGAAAATGTGGTAGGAAAGAGGGTGAGAGTGGGGGAGAAAGAGGGGAAAAAAAGAGAGAGGGAGACATAAATCTGAGGGCGGTGAATAGGGGAGAGCAGCTGCGTTGGCCTCCGAGTTGTCCCCTTCACCTCTTTGGAAACATCATCAGCACTAATCAGGGCCCTGCTAAAGAAAATGGTCCGGCTTGATTTACACTTGCTACCCTCTGCTGTGTAACTGAGAGAGAAAGAGAGAAAAAAAAGAGAGAGAAGATGCATGCAAAAGCGGCTAAAGAACAAGCTGGAAAATGAAGAGAGGAAAAAAAAAAACACAGGTTAATAATAGCAGACACATAAATGAGGTGAAAAACATTCCTTCAAGGTCAACCTCAGGTGAAGCAAAAGGTTGTATAAAGGTCATGCTGGATGAGGGTCATGTAGGCCTCAATGAGAGTCAATAACACCTCCCAGTCTGCTGTAGACGTGTGGGGGTCGCCCCTTCTCTCACATCAATTCGCTAGGCATGGACCGCGGCAATAAAAGAGATGGAGAGAGACTTAGCCAGGGAGAAAGGGTGAGAAAAAAGAAAATGTACAGGCAGATTGTGAAACAGCTCGCCTTTCAACTACTAACTGCTTTTCATGTAAATGTCTTGGACTGACACTTCTTACACATCCCAGCCCCCACCTCCCTCCCACCCCACACACACACACTCCCTCTCTTTCCATCTCTTTTACTCCAGTATACTCTCTGTCAGCAGAAGAATAAAAGAGAGTGGAAGGCGAGGGAAGGGGCAGGAGGAGAGAGCGAGAAGGGAGTGAAGGAGGAGGGAGGAAAAAAAAACAGAGAAACAGGAGAAATCAGACTCTCGCCGGGGTTGGCGAAAGGTCAGTCCTGACAGGCTCGGAGGTTAAACTGCCGAGTTAAAATACTGTTCATTATCCTCTGCAGCCTCTTCCCAAATTCCCCTCTTTTGTGTCACAGTCAGTGCCCAGCATCAATGTTCCCCACCCCAGGATTTATTAGACATTGTTGAGCAGCGAGAAAGGGGACCTTTTCTGTACAATAGTAGCAGTGATCCTATGGCAAGGACAATGCTGCTGCCAACACAATTACAGAGCCTGGCTTGAGTTATAAGGGTTGTAGGACTGACACTGTGGTGTGTATATGTGTGTCTTCTTGTGTGCAAGTACAGTATGATGATAAATACAACCAGCATGTGGTACATTCAAACTACATTTTGTTTATGTTGACCTGAACCGCAAAAGGCATGCTAAAAATTAATACCAAAAATAATTTACATACATTTTTGCATATTTCAATGCAACCTTATTCCGGGAAATTTAATTAGTACACATGAAGAGAACAAAGCAAGGGAATATCCATAACACGAATTAGGCTGAATCACATCATTCATTACTCACCAGAGAGCAATGAGATGTGACACATGGCAACAGACCCCTGCCTGAACTGGACAAATTAAAAACACTAGTAATTAGGGCTATGCAAAACATGCTGTAAGTTTATTACCTGATTTATGTTGCTTCCTGTTTATAAGGGCACAGTGAGCTGGCTATTCGTCTTCCGCCTAGCACGCTTAAGATTCAGAATGGGTTTAAATGATTTATTAAATGAATAAACAAATAAATCACCTCACACCTAATTTCCCTAATGATATTAGGAATGACTAACTGTACAAATTGTGCAAAATATAAGCTACTATTAACCTGGAGCACCTTTCATTTCAGGGGTTCAAAACGTCCATCCATTTTCATTTGTGCAAAAACAAAAACATGATTAAAGATTTGACTCCCGACATGGATTCCACAAATAAAACACTCCACTCTCTCTTTGCTTAATAAAAGAGGGTCATACACCCAGTGTTGTCAGCGATACATCAACGGCACCCTACAGAACAGTAATTTCCGTATGAGAGAAGTTTACATCAACAAAACAAACCACCTAGAGCCTGCACGCCTCCCGACTCCAAACTTTCTTTTTATTCTTTTTTTTTCCTTACAGTGCTTGTTCTGAATCACCCCGACCACCATTTGAATTGTATATTTCTATTTAAAGAGACATATTGTTTTCATCTTTTGCCCCTCTACTCCCATGGGGAATGAGTGGAATATAAAAAGCTAGACTTTAAATAACAAGAGACTGCCATCAGTTCCCCTGCTAGTCCGCACATTAGCCTCGTCTGTGAGCGAGAGTCTGACACCTACTAAAATGTTTGAGCTCTATGTGCGAATAAGAGCATAAATAATTCAAAATTAATCCCCGCTGAGGGGGACTACGGGAATCATAAATTATCTGAGTGTAGTCCCTAATGCAGTCCCAGGATTGGAACACCTATGGTAACAATCGAGCAGAGGTGCTCATTACACCTTGTGAAGAGATATCTTAACCTTTGAATATTAATTTCTTTGAACACATGGGGATGGCTGCTCCTATTAGTTGCTCAATATGTGAGTGACTGAATATTTATTACACTGCACTGTATATACAGTACGGTGGAATATATTGTAAATTGTAAATAAGGGAACAGTAAACCTTAAAATTACCGCCATTAGCTGTGCATCAGCTTAAATTACATACCGAAGACAACTGAAAAGACCAAATGTACTTCATGTGAGTGCCAAAGAATCACAGACTGATAGAGCCATCAGCTCATGTAAATCACTTTATACAGAGAGAGTTAAAACATAAATGTCTTCATAAAGAACACACGAGCGAAAACAAAGAGAAACCTGGACACCCACAGAGATGTTGTGTTGACATTTACAACAAGTTCCTCAAAAGGTTTGCCCATCACTCTGCGGCAAGTCCAGGCTGCCCAGGAGGCAGTGATGGATGGCAGGCAGACAACACAGTTAATCAACCCCAGCAGGGATGGAAATATTAATGCCAGGTAATTGAGAACACAATGGCACGCACTATCATAAAAAGAAAGATACATTTAGACTTGGTGAACTCTGGACAATTGGACATGAAAAGAATTGGTTGAAACTTGTACCGTAGATACTGTGATAGGGATATTAACCTTCAGTCACTGATAAGATCTGAAAAGTAAATTTTCCGATGGTTGCAGCTGTGGATACAGACGACATCCCTGAATAAAAACGCTATGAAAGAGAAGACGGTAGTGTATGTTCTGAGTAAACTGGCAACGAATCACCTTGTATATGTTTATAATATGAAAGACTCGGAAGACTAACGCAACCACAAGTAGAGATGAAAATGGCAGTCTAAAGCATATCAAAGCTATATTAGATGCGTCTCCTCTCGTGTAGACGGAAGATGCGAAAACACAAACTGATCCTCAATAAAAAGGACTACTGTAGCGGTTAAAAAAGAGTGGCATTTGGTGAGGGGAGGGGAAAAATATCCGATTTAGAAAGTGGTTGGAAATATACATATCAAAGGAAAGACATGGAGATTTCCTTTGCCTGTACATCCTATCCATGTATCCCCCCCACCCCTCCACCTCCCATCCCCTTACTCCGTGAGTGAGCTGAGAGGGGGTCTGTTGCAAATTCTCAGGTAAGAGAGCCAGAAACCTACTTATGATGCTCTGCTGTTCATAATCCATAGGTTCTATCAGCAGATTACTAGAAATAAAGTGTTGGGAGAGACATAAAGCAGGACTCAGTATGCCAGATGAGACAATGCTGGTTTCAGTCTCCACTTCACTCCAATGTACATAATTAACAGCTTGTGTTCGGCTAGAGCAAAGACAGAAAAAAAAATATGGAAGGGGGGGACAGTTTAAATCTTTCCAGCAGGATACGGCAATAAGTAATTTATGTTGCAATACGTCATAAATATCCCCTGTATCCACTGCGAAACCTACATAACAACTAAGACACTAAAAATATATGATTAAAGAATAAATCTATGAGTTTTCATTAAAAGTATATCACCAAATGTAACAGCTTGATCTTTCTTTCTCCCAGTCTGTCTCTAATTTCCTTTCACTCTGTTTTCTTGACTTTCCACCCTCTTTAGCACACCACTGGATGTGTGTAGGGCAATTCATTCGTCACACGGCTTTACCCATTAGAGGCGGACTGCTAAATGCTTCACCTTTTGATTTTGAGGAGGAGTACAGGATTTGTCAGGGGAAATGGGAAGGTGCTTTATTGCTGCAAATTTCATCACAATAAAGGCTTATGGAGAAGGTGGCACAATCGTTGCCCTATAAATGTCTCTGTGTAGATTACATGCTTTTTGCCTGGCTAATCCTGGTAATTGATGAACTTCTATGCTGACGAGTTTTTTTTTATTTTTTTTTATATTATTTTGTAATTTGTTTATTAATTAAGATAACACTTATTTTGGGACCTCAACCAAGTAAACACGATTATGTGCTCTGCGGGGTGAGTGTTCTGTGCACTGACGTTCCCAAAGCAGCGAGCTGGCTGGCTGGCAGGCTGCTGCTGCCAGGGAATGTCTAATAGTCTTCCACTGAGAAGTTTAATTCATTTGCCATAAAGCTAAAAATAAACACAGTCACACTTAATTGGGCTCTGAATGTGAGCATTATTGAGTTGTTGAAAAAAAGCAGGACCGCAAATTAGAACCAAGAACCAACATTTAAACAGCCGAAACACTGTGTTGAGCACACGGATTTCAATTTTGCAAGTATTATTATTTATTATTAAAAGGGGGAGATACAGCTATAAATACTACACAGAAATAATAATGAACATTGTGATTAATTTCCAATATTCATGGGAAAGCAGCTATTTGTTTATTAACAGCTGATTAAAGAGATAAAATTCTGTAATACAGAAAGTTAAAGATATTTTCTTTGCTCAATAACTAATAGTGGATGATTACAACATTCTGTAAACATTAACAATGTTTATATTTGTTGAGTATTTTTCATGAGGAAAAACTAAAAGGTCACTGTGAAGTTGAGATGATTCAAAAGGATGTCTCTCTTTGGAAGTATATTATCACGGGTTACAGTCCTGGGATGAAACATTTGTGTATCATTCAAGTTTATGATGCAGAGAGACTTTGAGGCAGGATGGGGGAGGGTTAGGATAAGAGAGAGAGAAAAATCAAAAAGATTTCCATAAAAAAGTGGAATAAATAAGTGCCTGAGATACAACAATTTGGATTTACATACATTATCCAGCTCTATCTCTTTGGGATATTTTACAGTCCTGATATGCGAGGGGAAGAACAGAGATAAACTAAGTATGACCTATGCTCTGCAGGCTCAGTCTGAAAGAGCAGATGCCTGTAAGAATACTCAAGGAGCAGAGGAAAGGTTGAGAGGATGAGGACAAAAAGCCAGGGGAAGGAAGAAAAATGACACTAAAAGGCAGCCACAAACTGATTGATGCTCTGCTGTATTTGAAGATCAGTGGCAGCCTTGTGGTGGCAAGCACAGAGGTCAGGATGTGTGTGTGTGTGTGTGTGTTTTTGTGCGCGCGTGTATGCGTGGGCGTGTGTGCAGAAACGTCTGTCCAGATTTGCTCTCTCTCTCTCTCTCTCTCTCTCTCTCTCTCTCTCTCTCTCTCTCTCTCCATTGTAAGAGAAGAGAATCCTCAGTCACTGGGTGGCTGGGGGAAATCAGATGTGAGCAGAGAATAACATGCTCAATTTGGCCTGTGAGTGGAGCCGGGGCTGGAGGAGAGGAGAGCACCATGATGTATCGAGCCGTTTGCCAGCCGGATGGGGCACGCGGTGGCGGCCCTCTCTCTGCCTGTCAGCAAATACTGGTTTTTCACCCAGCAGGAGTAGTGGGAGTCCTGTATATGTTCGTGTGTGAGGTGGGTGGAGGGGAACGTGCATGTTTTCATACAAGAAGAGAATTTTTTTTGTTTTGGAATTTATTGTGAAACCAGTAAGGGTTACTTCGCATTTGGTGTTTTTGCATAATGCGAATGTCCATGCAGAGAGTATGTGTGTATATGTGTAATTTTGTGTGTGTGTTAACTGGGATTTGGAGGAGGTGTGAGCAGCACATCGCGAGCACAGCTGTTGCATCACATGGATGCATGGAAGCAGGCCGTTTCATCTCGTCACGGCAAACGCCCAGGCTTCTGCCTCAAACAAACAATTCCATATGAGGAACAAGTGGCTCTAACGAGAATCATTACACCAAGTTTGGGAGTGTGTGTGTGTGTGTGGCACGAGTATGAGTCATTGCATTTTTTGGGAGCTGCTGTCCTGAATTTCTTTGGTGCAAGAGTTCAATGCCCTGTGCATGTGCCCTGCCAAACTCAGCAGATTTAACTCTGTTTACCCTCATCAGAAGACAGGGGACACAAATCGGTGGGAAGCAAGAGAAAAACATCACTTCAATTTCCTTAAAGTGTGTTTATTGAACTACAGCGAGCTAACGCTAAAAATGTAATGGCAATATCAAAATAGGTAGAGAAACCAGTGAGGAAAAATACCCTTGTCAAAAAGCATATTTCTAAAAGAAAATGTACAAAATATTATCACTCTCTGCACTCCCTTTCTTAGCATAGAGGGTTTCAGTCGAAGCCCAGCAACCTGGTATCACCATCTAGCACCACATATTGGCAAAATACAAGGCAGCCTGAAGGTTGAAACACATTCAGACACCACACACATATACACACACAAGCACAAGCCTCCGCACTAAAGACCTCTTTTCAGCTCGCGTCGAGGGAAGTGGGCTGGGGAGGCCCTTTGATGTGGGAACACCGAGGTCAGAGAGAACAGTCTGTGCAGCGCTAAATTCCATCCCCCACAACAGTTCCTTTTTCACTTTGCTACTGGCTTCGGTTTGTGAAGTCTGTCTTCAAAACAAGTTTAAGAAAAAAAAGAATTTAGCACAGTCTGAATATGTAGGAGTGCAGAATGGATAAATGCCGTGTTTCAGGCTGTAGTCACCACATTCCCCTTAAAAGTCCACAGTCTGTGTTGCATTTAAGGT
>JARJLU010003373.1:0-10984 GCA_030272975.1 Sparidentex hasta
TATATATATAGATAGATAGATAGATAGATAGATAGATAGATAGATAGATAGATATAGATATAGATATATATATAGATACACCCTTCAAGCTCCCAGGACCCAAGCTTTTATTCATATGTAAACATTACGGCTGGAAATTATCCGAAGGTCTCCTTAAAAAAGTTGTTTCATGCTAAGAAATGTTGAATCACAGTCTAAAATTGCACTTGATAGTCTCATCGCCTTCTCTTATCGCCTGAAATAAATTAGCTGTCTTCTCAGTAATCTTCACTCATATGTCCGTGCTCAGGTGCTTCTAACATGTCAACATCAAGCTTATCTACGATCTATCTTTTAGTGTATGCTATAATGAGAGCTGGTCTGCTGTATAGACAGTGAAGGCTCAGCAGTGATTTCAATGAAATGCTAACATTAGTGTGATAACATGATGACAATGAGGATGCTGATATCTAATATGTTTACATCATGTTCATCATCTTAATTTAGCATGTTGCATGCTAACAATTGTTAACTAGCAGTAGAAAGAGAGCACAGCTGAGGCTGATGGGATATTTGGTCATAAACCAAAAGTCAAAAGAATTTTATCATGCCAGAAGAAACCTCAGGCAATCACAACAGTCACTACGATTCAGACCAACACTGTTATCATAGAGCCATGTCACTATGCACTATTTCAGCAGAGTATGTTACTGTGTGTCGTGACGGAGTGTTTTAATACTGCAGGGTTTCCGAGGGGAGAAAGGGAGGGAAGGACCACCAGGACCTGATGGTAAGCCTGTAAGTGCTCACCAGTTTCTTCGTCACTGTCTTTCTTTCCACTTCCAACTGTTGTCACCAGCCTTCACACACAGCAGCTAATGTTGTCTCCTTTCTCAGGGTAAAGACGGGAAACCTGGGGACCCTGGGCCTCTTGGACTAAAAGGGATGAAGGTAAAGGGTCTGTTACTACTACTTGGATTTTACTGGGTTAAACAGAAGAATACATTTCAATGTCCTCTAAATTCAACACGTCACTTCCAGTTTTGCAGGACAGAAAAGTTGCGTAATACCAATTTATAATAACTGGATAAATGTCTGTATTAAAGACAGCTCTTCAGAGTGTTGTGTTGTGGTAAGAGAATTACATTTGAGTTGTCCTTGATTTATACACAGATATCAGTTCCATGGTTCCGAGTAGATAGGACCTTAATGGGTTTTCTCCAGTTTATGAAATCACAAGATGGTTTTCAGTCCTGTCAATTTAAATTCAGACATGACCACATTAGCTTCCTGTTAGGTTTGGGATAGAGTTCTGGATTCATCCAATACAAACCAAATGTGGCCTTTATATTCAGTTTGTCAGTTTAACATCTGTAGGTTAATGAGCTTTAGTCATCCAGAATTTGGTGACCAACGTCTCCCTCTTGGAGTTTGATCAACAAATGTAAATGCTCTGAACTTTCTCGCTGGAGATTTATGAGAATGTGCTTCAACATTACACAGACGTGTATTATAAACCACGTAATAAACCTTGTTTTTAAATGTTTGATACCATTCATGTATTCATTAAGTGAAAAGGAAAACCTTGACCTGACCTTGATTGCTTACTTCTACTGTCTTTATCCTAACTGGGAAGGGTGAAAGTGGCCCAGCAGGAGCGAGAGGGGAGCCCGGTCTGAAAGGTGTCATGGTGAGTCTTTAACGAAGCAGTGTTGTGTTGTTTCTAATCTGCTTGCTGGCACTGATAGAACCTGATTGTTCTGATGCCGCCCAGGGAGACAGAGGTGAACCAGGCTTACCGGGAGACCCAGGACCCCCAGGACTGAAGGTGAGGCTGTGATGTATAGAGGATTTTTTTATGATGGTGGTCGAATGATTTTTGGGCTTTTGTCGTTGCTGTTGCAGTTCTACTGTAGTCCCTGTTATTGGCAGTTGACATTGACATTGGCTGAAATTGTTAATTCAGCAGATCCTCATACTCAAACAACTGATTAGGTTGATTCTCTTCATTTCCCAAAACAACATATATTACCATTCATTCATCGTACACAGCGACACCTGTAGCTGACCTTTATTGTCCACCGGCAGCTTGGTTACATTTTGACAAAAAAAAAACTGTAGTCAAGGCAAGACAAATACATGCTTAGGTTTAGAAATATAGTTAGACATCATAGTTTGGGTATCATTCACTACAATACTTCTGTTACATACAAAATACGCTACCTACTTAACTCAGGCTGTGTTATGTGAGGGATGTTATTTCACTGCATTACTATGTCTTTCGTGGGAGATGGCAAGTGACTCTGCTGTCCTGACACTGGTCGGGAGTTCGTTCCACCACTGAGGCGCCAAAACAGTTGTGACTTCGCTGAGCGAGCTTTGTTTGCTCTCAGCGATGGCGATACCAGCCAGCCAGCTGATGGAGAAGAGCGAAGTGCTCTCGCTGCTCTCTCAACACCCGCTGATTGTCAAATACAGGCAGATTTTCTGTTTGGTGAGCAAATCTCTAAAGGCAGTCTGCTGCACTGACATATAAATGTTTGTTCCAAAACAGCCATGTAATTAAAAACTATGCAGTGTCCCTACCAAGTTTTGGTGTCACTTACAGGCTCTGTCTCTGTGGGAGTTCCACACACAGCACAGTGACAGAGACTTTGTGACGCATACAAATTCACTGAAATGCACCTCGTAAACTCAGAAATCTAGACTCAAATGGCCACAAAGGTTTGTTCAAAAACTATTGTTCTCCTTTGTTGAAATACACAGTCCCACGTCTTACTAGAGTCCTAACTAATCCTATCAAATTACCGTTCATTTTCCCACAGCCAAATTTGAAATTGATAAAATCGATGTTGGATCTGATGATAGTCTTGTCTTACTGATACAGCTGGAAAGCATTTTGCTGAATATGAAAGTCTGTTGAATGTCATAAATGTTTATGTATATCTTGTATATATTTATGTAAAGTACATAAATGTCGAAATGAACCAGGAGTACCAGACCACGCCCTGATGTCAGGAGCACCACTCATATATATACACTGTACATAGGAACCCTCAATTTATTTTAGAACCACTTCAAGTGGCTATACTTAGTGGCCTTATTTGTAGGCTCATTTCACCACGTTCACTGTGATCATCTTGCTCCAGTGATGAGGCGATTCATGTTCCTGTCAGTAAGAAATCCTCCTGGTGGAAGAGGCTTTTTTGGCATCACACCGCAGCACCCAATGGGACATAAAGTGAAATTCTGGAACGGCCCTTTAAAGAGACTTTTTTTGTGTCCCTCCAACAGAGCACAATAATGAGGGCTAGACTAATATATGGAACCAAAATATTGCCTTCAAATTTGGTATAATGCAGTCAGTATTGTCTTTCTGATATGATTTAATCTGATTTGATTAACATTCATGCAATGTCACTAGATACACTATTGATTCTAACATTAGTCTTTGAATGCAGGGTCTTCCCGGTGAGAGAGGCGAGCCGGGGACTCCAGGTGAAGCTGGACCAATGGTAAGATCAAGCTCTGTTCAACAGTCATGTGTCTACAGAATTCATAAAAACCACCTTAACTGACAGGACATGAAACCTGAAAATAGAATATTATGCCAGATGTAAGAACGTAACCACCCCAAACCAGATGTAGAAAAAATAATTCTACTCTGAAATAGAGAAATAGAACTGGTCTCTTATTCTGGAGGTTTGGCTTCCTCTGGGCATGTGTGTGTGTGTGTGTTTAGGATTTCCTCCTGTCACAGCACTATTAGCGTTGCAGTATTTCAAGTGGGACAGATAATTGCTGTAATAGTGTTGCATTTGGCTGCTGCTGCTGCTCCACTTTGCCTCTCAGAGTGTGTTTAATGTCCAACCAGGGGGAGCCAGGACGACCAGGCACCGGTGGATTGGTTGGACCACAGGGACCAAAGGTCAGTGCAGGATTTTGCTACCAGGAAACACATATGCTGCTTAGCCCAAAGTACAGTTTGTGGACATCCAGACATCACACTGCTTCGTTGTTGAAAACTTCATCGCAAAAACCATTGGGATTAATGTGGTGCGCTGCTAGGACAGCCTCCACTGTTCTGGGAAACCTTCCCACCAGATGTTTTGACCGCAGGAACATTTGTGTTTATTCACTTTCTTATGCAAGTGTTTATTTTTTCTAAACAGCCAGAGGATTTTGACTGTACATTAGCAGAAAGCTGCTGAGTACGGCAGTCTTCGCTTGTGTCTGTGTGTTTGGATTCAGGTCAGCCTCTCACCGACCTGTGGTTCTCTCTCTTCTTTCTCCCTTCCTCTCTCCGTAATGTTACGTTCAGGAAGTAAAGTACATTTCCCCTCCAGCTCCAGTCAGCAGTCAACATTACAGTACATGAACACCTGACAACGGAGGTCACATCCGAGGAACACTGCCGCAGTCAGGTTGATAAACAGGATGAATCCCTATTTAATCCAGAAAATGAAATGAAAGCAATCTCTGAGCTCGCCTCCCATCAGTAAATGGCTACAGATCAGAACCTGATGTTACTGCAGATGTCTATTCCTCCAGAAGCTCTGCACCCCACACAATTTTACTTTTTCCACTGAAAACACTCTAAAATGTTCAACTTGAGCAAATATGCAGTGGTGCTGTGTGCCGGTTTTAAAAGATGTGTATTCCTGCCTTTGCATTGGCTTTAAAAGCTATCTTGATGCACATTTTCCTTGCTCTCTGTACCGATGTTAGCTGTAGTTAAGACTGCACTGACTGTGTGTGTGACAACTCTGACGCTGACTGATCTCCGAGCTCAGCCGTAGTTCGTTTCTGTTTTTTTTTGCTCCTCTCTTGTCATCTCTGTACGACTGTGAAGAATCTTTACAAAGACCCGTGATAAGAGAGCATTTTTTGCCAACTTGTGTGGACATGTCTTTACTCTCGCTGCAGGTTTAACTTTGAGTGAATCCGCATCTCTCCGTGCAACTTACGTGACAATCAGGCCATCACATTGCATATAAATTGTGCTTCACATCCTGTCTGAGCACATCTTTAAATATCATTGTATGCCCTAGTGTCAGCATTTATCTTAACTGAAATTACAGCCAAAAGTACGAAAAAATACTGCATCTATATCCACATATGTAATTTAGATCAAAGCGCAGGCAAGCCTTACTTAGTAGCTCACTATTTAATTAAAGAAAGTTGTAGCTGCTACAAATTAAGTCTGTAAAAAAAAAAAAAAAAAAAAAAGATACCAAAAGGCTGTGTGTAATGTGAGTACATCACAATTCAGACAGCTCTCTGCTTTAAAAAAAATGGTCAGCAGTAAATGCAAAGCCTACATCCTTTACACTAACTGGACTACGGCATGCACAAACCCTGGTCGGGTTCTTTCAAACGTAACGCTTTTTGTCATATGACATGTCTGCAGGAATCTAAATTTGTGCACACAGTTGCCGCGCGATGAATCACTTAAACCCCGCAAATGAATGTAAATGACAGAACAAGCTCAGGCCCTGGTGCCTGACTGTGCCGTATAATGTAGCAATCAAACCTCCTCTGTGGCAACGCTGAAGAATTTAAAGCCAGGACAGTGCTCAGGATGAACTGCAGCGCACTGTAGCACAACTTTGTTTTTGCAGTGGCTCCACAGAGGGAATGTGGGTAGCTTCCTGTGTGAAAGCAAAACAAAGGATCTCTCAGTCAACATGGTCTTTATTTAAAAAAAATATATATATATTATGTGATATCATCAAACAGACTTGCATGCACTGATATGAGGTCAAACGGTAAATCTGAAAACACTCTCTTTTTTCAGCTAATGAAATTAACACTGATGCAGGGTCGCAGGCCACACTGTATGGGATGTTCTCTTGTGGTAACTTGAAAAGAACAAGTGGCTAAATGGAACAGCACACTCACACATCTGCAAGCATGTGCGCACGCCCACCAGCTACAAGTGTGTGAAGCTATTTTGAGTCGTCTCTGAATTCCCTCGAGTGTTCTCCCAGTTCGACTGGCAGCCTGCGCTGCAATTTGGGACTCTTCCTGTTATCACAACAAACTACTTTCTCCCAAAATCTGGAACTGCTCTGCACCAAGTGGAGGGTGGTGGTGCACATGGAGCTGAAACAGTCCACAGTTGGCTTCCATGTGTGGATGTCTGGATGGGTTAGGGCTAGGCGCTGTGGTAAAGTGTGTTTAGGAAAGACAGTAAGCAGAGTCTTCCCTGCTGAAGTTTACCCATCCAAGCAATCCTAATAAACGTCACTTTGCTAAACACATTTTCAGAAACTACATTGTTGACAAGTCTCAGCTGATTTCAGGCATAGATAGGACTCTGATGTCAAAGCTTTTCTACAGATCTACGTCCTCAACCTCAATATCTTCTGCTGAACATCAGAACACTTCCTGCTTTAGTACTTCAATGTTGCTAGAACTTTGTTGTAAGGGCTCACTTACCATGAGCCAGCAGACTCTCTCACCCTCAGACAGGAAGTGTGATAGAGCTTTGCAGTTATCTAAGTATACATGCCGGTGAGAAAATCGAATAATTGGCCAATGCATGTCATACCCTGGTACGATAGGTGGCGCTGTACCCGTTTCAACAAGTGGTAATAGAGCCACCTCCAGCTCTTTACGTTACCAGCAACAACAAACTCTGCATCGGCATTCGAGAAAGATGGCGTACGAAGAGCAAGACGAAGCTACATCTTTGTACAAGTCGTATATGGTGTACATGATAATTACACAAACTAGATGCACTCTTGCTTGCAGTTATTTCAGAGGAGAGATGCTGCCGTCCTTCTATTTCGGGCTCACAGGCCCAGGAAAGAAATCTCGAGCCTGCCCAGAACGCAAAATCCAAATCCAATCTGATAGAACGTACACATGTACGAGTAATGCCACTATCAACCGAATAATCTAGGTGTTTTAATCCGACTATGAGAAATCTAATCCGGTCCGATTTTAGTCAGAGTAAGGTGTATACATGCATCTTAAAAATCCGATCATAGTCAGACTAACCCAGTAATTCGGTTTTCTTGAGTGTCATGTAAACGCATGAGTGACTAGAATCAAATTTCTGTCCCTTTGAATGAGTCCAGAGACCGTAGAAATTCAATGAAGCTGATTTAATCTTGTAAAGACTTCATTAATTGATTAATTACCGGGTGTTATTCACTTGAGTTTGACCGCAGGGATCATTGGTGTTTGTTTGAGTTATGGGTAGTAGCAGAGGGTGTGTGTGTCTGTGTTTGTGTTCTGGTAACTTTATAGCTTCTTACCAACGTTACTGCTGAGTTTCACTGGCGTTTCCCCTTAATTCAGCACACAGCTAAGATGCTGCTTTCCTGGACTCCTGGTGTTTATTCCTCCAGAAGCTTCCGGCTCTGCCCACGTCTTTCGGGTTTTCGGGGTCACTATGCTAACACCAGCATCTGTACCTGGTCTGTTAGTGCAATCAATCGCACACAAAGGGATATTATTAATTTTATTTTTGCATTTAAAAATTCTCCCAAAGGCACCAACAATGGCCGAGAAGTGAAGATCGTGACTCCATCTAACTGATGTAGAGCCCGTGAGGCAGCAAGTGGCCATTTATTATAACTCAATGCCTTTATATAATTGAACAAGTGAGTTATGTAAGAGTTGTCATGAGCAGGGAAATAAGTTAAAATTATCTTGGCTAAGTAGTCTCTAGCTGTATCTAGTACAGTGAGTTTATCATCAATTTAATCAGTTTATTTCACTGAAAACAGCTGCCTGCTGCTGCTGGGAACCAAATCAAAACAGTTGATCTGTAGACCACTGCTTGACTGATTAACTGACTTGACTGACTGACTGACTGATTCAGTGTTTACACATGTTATGTTAATACACAGCGAAACAAAAGTGCCTGTAGGGCTCGCTAGACTGCCAGATGTCTCAAAAATTCCTGGAACAGTCCAGTTGGCCGGAACTGAGTTGCATGACAGAGTCCACAAAACCAACAAACGGACCGAATTTCCTCACGCAAACAATGTCAGGGAACATTGAGCGTCCTAATGATTATCAAGGAACGGACTGCTTCTAACAGAACAAAGCAACGTGAACTATGAGAAGGACTAATGGAGTGTTGAGGTCAGAAAGGCAGAGTTTAGATGCAGAGTCAAGGAGAATGCTACAAATGCAGTTTTAGTTTAACAGCAGGCACTTCCTACCATGTTGAGACATTTGAGATATTTACTCTGACACTGTTCCCTCTTAAGCTGGGCACAATGCAAATCAAATGGCAAAGGACCCAGTGTTTGTCATAAATCTAATTTTCCCTTGCTGGCCCATGAACTTCTGAATTTAACATGAAGCGCTTTGGCTGCACATGTTGGGTTTCCTCGAATGTTTGTTGAAGTCCGACAAGGACATTTATTTTGGAGCAGTCTTGATGTAGATAAACAACAGGTGAGCAGAGAGTGTCACAGGCCGAACAAGGTTTCGATTCAGCTGTAGTAACAAGAAATCAACTGAGTGAAGCAGTTCTGTCTTTCTTAAACCACAGTGAGGTAAGTTTATGGTTAGTTTTAGTGGCTGAATTTAGTGTCTTTATAGCCTAGATTTCCGTTGCCAACAAGCCTCTTACTATTTAACCTATAACACTTCCAGCATCACTGAGGTCACGTCCTCAGTATTGTTCCTGGGAATTTGGGGGGTTTTAATGACCTGAGAAGGAGTCAATGTTCAAGTGTTACCACATGGAGGACTTTCTACAAGGCTGATCCTTTGAAGCAGTAATTAGACCATTGGCCAAAGTGCTGGCCACGGCCTCGCTCTTAGTCAGTGTTGTGAAATCATCACAATGTGACCTGTAAATACCGCTGTACTGTATGCTTGTACAAGTGCCGGAGTGCGAGTGAACACCCAGCGATGGCAAAGCTGTAAAAAAGGGGGGGATCCAGATGTGATCCGTGCAGAACCAGATTAGCTCCCAGTGTGGTCGCCGCCTGAGGAAATATCCTCTTTTGACTGTAAATAATTCCCGCCACCCATCCATGACAGCGCCATTGAATGTTAATGAGGCCTAAACTTAGATATACTGTACGAGGCTCAAGGCTGTCAGCGCGCTCTTTAATCACACGCTCCCACACACATGCACATTAAACTTTCTTTCAGCGACGTGGAATGCAACGTCAAACGATTTGGGATTTGATGTTTCACACTAAAGCGGAGCAAGTTAAAGATTGTCAGCGTCGTGGTCGGAGGTCTCTTATTATCAGGCAGAAAGTGTTCTACACCCAAAATTATGGATTTTGCGATGCAGCTGTGCGAGGTTTCCATGTCACAGAGAGATAAAGATGCTGTACATCACGCACCCCTTCCCTGTAATTACTAATAGCACAACTGTTACCTGTGAGTAGACAATCGGAAACATGGTTTTGCGTTTTTAAATGGGAATCTTCCGAAAACACAAGACAAAAAGTTAAACAGCGTTGGCAGAATTGTGTCATGAAGGCCAAAGAAACAACCGGATGTTTTCAATTAGGTTGCTTGAATAAGCAAACACATGACAATAGAGCTCCGCCACAAATCAGAGGGAAGCCACTGGGACTATTTTTAACTTGTGCTTGTAATTTAGCAGTAAGTTCAGAGAGCTCCTAACTACATATATAAGTATCAGCCCCTCCATCCTGCCAGCTGTCGGACCTCCAAATCATCAGTTGTTTACCACAAGTGCAGATGCACAGACCCTCCCGGGGGTCAAGTGGTTGTGGTGAAACTACTGATGTGGAAAACACTTTAATAAACTCACCACTCACTAACAACAGATAAGAAAACTGTGAGAGTAGAACGTATTTATTTGGAAGCAAGGAGCATTGAAGCCCCATTCACACAGGCAGGCGGCCGCGGCTCAGGGGTAGAGCCAGCATCTTATTATATACGAAGGTCTCTGGATTGATTCCCCTCGTCTGCATGTCGAAGTGTCCTTGGGCAAGATACTGAACCCCAAAGTGCTCCTGATGTGCAGATAGTGTTATGGAGGGGGTGTTTTTAAACAGCTCATGACTGCAATATTTTTGGCTTCTTGCCATGGCGCCCTGTACCATGGATACTGAATGCATCCAAAATGCAGAATCCAAGACCAGATGATTTCATAACAGGATCATTTTGTCTTTTACACCGTTGACTCACTCTCTATTCTATGCAGAAAGCGAAGAGGCCTTTTACTTACAGAACCCTGGTGGCCTCCAACACTCACCCCCACTTTGATGCACAATGAAATATGTCTAGAACAATGAAGTCTACTAAAGACATGTAATAGCTACACCGTGATACATCAAACTATTTAATAAGGTGATCAATCATGGTGATTATGGAGGCACATTAGGTGCTGTTTTACTCATGTAAATGCTCAGAGTGAGGCAAATGAGGCACATCCCTCGAAACGCACACACACGTGCACACACACACACACAAACACACACACGCAGACCCTGCTCATTTATACACAACCGTTTCCTGGGGTAGAGACATAATTTGAAGTTGGAATCGATCAGTCAACTCTGAGCTTGTTGACAGTCTGCTGACAGTCAGCGCTCTCGGAACTTGGTACAACAAATATAGGTGTTGAAAATATGTGTGTGTGTGTGTGTGTGTGTGTTGAAGAGCCTTGACAGCCACTGGATCATTGGTGCTGATGCGATACCGATGCAGTTTTTCTGATATCCCCACAGCCACCGTTCAGTCAAAGCCGATTTCAGCATCATGCTACGATATAAGTGAGTTTTACCCAGTCACTGAAAACCAACCTCATCTGAAGCCCCTTTGACCATCATAGAGTGTAACTACACACTGCAGCTCCTATAGCACAGTCAGTATATCATTGGGTGACCTGAATGCCCCTAGTTGACAATACACATTTGATCTGATGGGGGTTGTTTTAAAACGTTAAAAAGTTTGGGCCAAGTTTGTCTAGTCTTTTCTTGCCATGTCCAAGTCTCCATGGATAAGAATATATATATATATATATATATATATATATATATATATATAT
>JARJLU010003374.1:0-12212 GCA_030272975.1 Sparidentex hasta
TTTTCCTCAAATCATCGGCATCAAAGATTTGATGTATGTTAATGGTCTTTGTTACTGTCAGTCTCCTCATCCATCTGCAGAGCAAAGCGGTTGACTTATATCTTGTCATTATGCTGCTACTTTAACTCTTTTGACATTTCATGAATGCACCTTGAGATTGTGTTGTTTGACAAATAATATTCTTTAGTTTGCTGACTATTACTTCGTCAATCAAGATGAAACCACCATATCAAAAGCACGTTTTGAATTCCTCAGCAATAGTGTGTGGCATTTTACACTGAGCAGCTCTGGAGGCTACCGTGCTGAGGGCAAGTTGATTATTAATACCACAAGATAATCGCAAAGAGGCAAGGTGGTGATACAACATAGCTCTCCTTTTTGCATTAAGTGTTTCTTGAATTATGACCTGAAGTGACGGGCTGTGACGACTGTTGTATTCATTGAATATTCTTCACTTTTTATTGTGAATGATGTTATGAATTCATAGTTTTCTCACTGAGATCTAAAGGACACTAAAACTGTGTGCATTATACAACACTGCCAATTATAAACTTTCTCTTCTTTTTCTTTACAAGCAGTGAAGTAGCAAACTTAATTCAGATGCCTTTCTGTACATAGGCACAATTGAAACGCCCACCTTCACGTGCTCAGCAGGTTTAGGAAGTATTAAGGAGTGCACCGTCAGGAGGTTGCATGCAGTGCATCCTGGTACATGTAGGCAGGCTGTGCAAGCAGGAAAACTCTAATGACCCAACTTTCTCTGTCAAGACACCACACACTGAGGATTTTATTGCCTCAATTAACTACATTAACCATCAACACTGATTAGAATATTGACATAAGTCATGACAAAGTTCTCCTATCATGCAGTTCGTGTCTCTGTTTTTCTTTGTACTTAATTGTCTGATTCTTTTTTCATACATGGTGTAAAACTTACCTTCCACATAAATCCTGGACGTCTTTTCTTGATGAACATTCCATCATACAGGTGGGAAAAGGGCCCATGTCCTAGATATAGAGAAATAGATATAAGATAACCTAATAATTATGGTGTGTGAACTGATTCCCTAATCTTCTGGGTGCATGTTACTTATGGTACTGAACCCCAAACTGCCCCTGGTGGCTTTTCCATAAGTGTGTAAATGGCTGAGCATTAAATTATCTTGAGGCTTTTTGGATATGAAGTGCTGCACTTCTTCTTGTTGGCCATGCAAGGTGCAGAGTAGTCTAACAATATGAGTGAATGGGTGAATGTGACAAGTGCTGTAGGGCTACCATCATGAACTTATCAGGCCAGTTTTTATATGAAATAAGGCTAGTTTTAGAGATGGGCCTTTACTCTATCCCAATTTAATGATTGAATTTTTATAAATTAGCTATTTTAGGACCTGTGTCAATTTGTTATTATTTAGTTGATAAACTCGTGATGAAGTGCTGTATATTTTTGCATAATCATTTTCATCAGCACATGAAAAAGCACATCAAACCACTACAGACTGCAGCTGTAATGAGTCACAGTGACTATGATTGATAAGTTGATTGAAACATTCTGATTTACCTCTAACTATTGAGGAAACCATTGGGTGTCAATTTATTGGAAGGTAATGATATTATGGTTCATGATTCTATGTCTTTGTGTTATGTCTTGTGTCTTATTTTTTGATTTTTTTGCCCTCTTGTGTCCTTTCAGTGTCGTCTGTGTTCTTCCCTCTGTGCTTTGCCCTCTTGTGCATGTTTGACTCCCCCCCATCTGCCAGCATTGCTTCCTCTGTGATTCCCCTTTATTATCTCACCCGATGTTCTACCTCACCTGTTCCTCATCTCGTCATTAGTGTATGTGTATTTAATCTCTGCCTTCCCTCTTGTCTTGTCAGTTTGTTTTGTGATGTCCCCATCGAGTTCCTTTTGTTTCCTCTCGTGTCTCCTGTTTCCTGGTGGTATGTTTTGGATTTTGATTTGTTATTTCTGCAGTTTGATTTGAGCTTTGCTTTTGGTTGCTACTTTGATTTTTGTCATTTTGAACATTTTTTTTTTGAGTCTTGCTCCTTTTGGTTTTGTGTTGCTCAGCTTAAGTAAGATTAAAGCTCGCTTTTTATTCTTTCCAATCCTTCCTCCTGTGTTCCGATCTGCATTTAGGTCTAGAAAACAGCTGTCCAGAATTGCCACAGGCCACTGTTTTTGTGAATGAAATAGCTGGGGGTGGGATGGTAAGGTAATGCTGAGTGGCTGGTGTAGGAGGAGGAAATGATAATTTGTCCAATCACCAGGCCAGGTATTCTTTAGACGGACAAGCCACTGGGCCAATCGTCACCTCCCTGCTGTGTCTGCAGCTGAGCACTGTGGGCCGAGCGGATGCATGTCTCTCTCCCCGGGCCAGGAGAGTTATCATACCGTAAATCACCAAAGCATAGCTGGGGCGTTTATTTGTTTCAATCACTTAACAGACCAGGCGCTTATTTATGGAGGACTAAACCTGACTTAAGTATAAATATTCTCTCAGGCCTCTCGGCGTGAACAAATGCCTCAGGCTGTTCCACCCATGAGTTGTTTGAGAGTACAGACATTCACAACAAAGAATGAGACTGATGACATACAGTTCTGGACGATTTATAGACGGTTGCATTTTTTTCTGACAGCCACAGTCACCTGCACTGTCACTGTGTGCTCTGCAGCGCTCGTCTAACAGTGGTTTGCAGGTCGCAGACTCCGGCATCTCTGTGTGGAATAGTTTCAACCAGTCAAAACGAATACACATATACATGACTTGTATGTTTTTCTTGGTTAGTAGACATGGCCCCCTCTAAAGATGGGATTCTCAAACCACACCACCAGCACATCTAGGTCCCATGCTAGTTAAAATGAATGCAAGTTAAACCGTCCAGTTGCTAACTGGAGCTGGTTTGCAACATTAACGAGAGCAAGGCTTGGGACGGGAGTCGTTTGCTTTTGTCTGGCTCTCCCATTTGAACAATCATGCTGTTGACTGAGGTTAGGACTTCCCACCTCCTCATTAACATATGGACACATAAATACAGAAATAAATAACTGTAGGTGAACAGAAATGTAGAAATGTTAAGCATGTATTTATTTATTTATTTTAAAGTCAGGTTTAGTCCTTCATATTTACTTGGAACCAAGCCGCAATTTGGGACAGGCATTTAATTCAATAGTTGTACGTCTTCTGCAAGTTGATGCAGCGTAGGAAATGATTTCGCCAACCAGCACTCGCGGCAATCTCATCTCTGCTGTCTCTCACGGTGGCATACATTTGCTAAGACGCTGACTCTCTCACTCTCTTGGGGTCGACAGAGACATGTCTAGTGGCTGCTTCTCCCGAGTTTTCCGCTGCATATTTTACGACGGAAAGTTTGAATTTCAAGTCGTACTGTTTATTTTTCTTGCTGCACGGGAGCCATGGTGATCATCAGTGATACTGACCGACAGAAAGCATGTACAATAGTGAAAAAGGCGAAAAAAAACGTGCACAGTCAGTGGTCACGTCTTCTTCCTTGATTTAAAAAAAAAATAAAAAATTAGACTCAAAATATATACCTGCACCCAGCATTTTATTAGGTAATTTACAGTAGTTACCAAGGCAAGGTGCAAACAAACAAACAAACAAATAAATAAATAAATGCCATCCATTGACCCATTGTTGATCAGCCGACTGGGCAAAATCCCGGTACTCCTGATGGCCAGTCCACCCCTGCAATAGCAGTTCTCTCCAGTGGCTATGCGTGTGTGTCCAAGCGTGTGTGACTGCGTGCAGTGCGCACGAGCATGCACTTGTGTTTAGGGCGGGGTGGGGGCACAAAAAAATATTTGCACTGTGGCCTATCACATGATGTTACGCTACTGGGTCCACCTTTTAGTTTTCCCCTTTATACCCGAAACAGAACAAACTGACAAAGACAAGAAGGAAGGCAGAGACTAAATACACAGACACTAATGATGAGACAAGGAACAGGTGAGGTGGAACAGCAGGTGAGATAATCAAGGGGAATCACAGAGGAATCAATCCTGGCAGACAGGGAGAGACAAACATGCACAAGAGGGGGTAAGAACACAGGAGACACTGAAAGGACACAAGAGGGCATAGAATCAAAACACAAGACACAACACATAGAATCATGACAAATGAGTGAATGAGCGGTCACTTCTTATGTGTACAGCGAGTGCTGTGCTATTAATGCCTTACAGGAGAGACTGGAAAAAGTGCCATTATTGTATATGTAAACAATTATTGCATCACTCCTCTCTCTCTGAAGACTGGTTTTTCAACCCCACCCTTCAGTATGATGGTTTGGAAGAGCTACAACACCGTTGCCCATAGTTCTTTTGAGCTTAACCAAAACTTCCCACTTCAAACTATCTTTCTAAAACATTCTTTTTATGTTAAACTGATCTCAATGAAATTCAACGCCGCAAATGTTTTACATTAACAGCCTCCCCATACATTTCCTGTTCTTTCCTGTAAGGAATTTAATCTTGAATATGTGCAGGAACCTTTGATTTTTGATTGGCATTAGATTAAAATTAGAACAGACGTACTGTGAAAAGAAAAATACCTAAATTGTTCATTTTCATTTCGGGGGGTGGGGGGTGGTGTGGACAGGACATGGAGGTATACCAGAGATTATCAGTGAATTGCGAACATGTGCATGCCTAAAGGGAGCCCTGAATTCGATAAAAACAACTTTTCTAAAATCTCTACAACTCATTTTCAAGACATGTCGATAATGCTGAGGTGAGGGGACTGACTGGAGGCTGAAGGTAAAGTATGTGGCATTCTGTCATAAAGACAGTGAATTTCTCTTAAAAATAAGAGCTTCACATTGCACCCCATCAGAGTTTAGAACTGGGTTCTTAGCGGGGAGCTTTTAATTTGAAAGTAGCGACCGTTAGTAGCTTGCTACTACAACAAGCGGACAATGAAGACAGCTCAGAGACGGAGGAGACGCTAGCATCTTCTGGATCTCTGCAGCTATCCAGTTGCTCATCTTGACGTCCGCGGATGAAGTGATGGACTGACTGCTGTGATCAGCGCTTTCCTGGTTTTAAAACTCCCCGGCTGTGGGTCGCTCAACAGTGCAGGTCATCAACACCTCCGCCCATCTCACACAATAGCCGGCACATCGACGACTCGGATTTAGATGGCCTCCAAGGTGTACCTCCGAGACGGCAAATTGGCAGACCAGAACAGACCTCCAATATACCGCCTTCTGTCTAAATCCGCGGACCTTGCCGCAAAAAGTACGGCTACATTGGCGGCTTGCTATTAACTATGCAAACAAGGGCAGCCATGCACTGCAGGCACACTGTCAAACAGAAGTGCACAAGAAGAAGGTGCAGGTCATAGCATCAACACGTGTTGTCAGCACCGTTCTTCCAAGGAGATAAACAGCAACTTTTCCAAAACCCATTCATACTGTCTTGTAATTCTGCTTGAATTTTCTCTCAAAATGCATCAGATTGATGCTTTTAATTATAAAATATTACAAATTTTCTTCCGGGGCAACATGCCCCCGGACCCCCCCAGAGGGGTCGTATCTTTCTCACCTTTTTCACCCATGACCCGTTTTCATGCCTAATATTAAAGCTAGGGTCTACAATCCCAGAGAGCTAGCAAGATCCTAAAGTGGCACCTCCTCTAAGTTCCACCCCTCCCCCCTCCCGTCAGTGCTCCGTCCAAAGCCACGCCCCCACAAACTTGAACGCACATCTGGCAGTGGGACTCTCAGCAGGGAGAAGAAGCAGGAGCACGAGGCAGCAATTCAGCTGAATTTAGCACGGAGCAGACAGGAAGTAAAGTATTGAAATAACACAACATCCGGTTACTTTTCAAAATAAAACACTCCGTGTTGACACCAGCACACGTTGTGAGGCCAGCTGTCTACCGTACTGCGCTGTGGTGGACTCAAACCGCAACCGGAAGGGACTGCCAGATAACGGCGCAAAACTGGATTGGAGCCGCTACACAGCGGACCATATCCAGTGGAAACTGGGCCGACTCATTAGCCATTCTCATGGCTAAAAACTACACACAAAGAAGCTAACGTTAGCGATGGGCTAATATGAGGTACAAATGTAGCCAAGTTGCTAAATCTTACATATTTCATGAAAATAACAAATCGCCATGAAACAAATCATTACCTACCCAACAGAAAGAGAGCAACCTCTGCATCACTTTTCAGGTCCTTCACATTCCCCAGTTGTCTCCACCACTCAAACACCGCACCGATGTTGACTCTGGCCTGACTTCTTTCTTTATCCAGAGCCTTTTTCGTTGCAGCCATTTCTGCCTCAGGCTTTCTTTTCCTTGCCTTTTTAGCGGGGCGAGCTGTTACATTTTGCATTTTCTCTGCCATTGTAACCAAATGAACATCTTCTCCTGCAGCTCCTTATTTCTGGAAGAGTGTGCTGAATATTTCCAGCATCCGTGAAACATAACTTGTGCACGTGCAGAGTGGGGCGCAGGCAGAACGAGACATGACGGCATCTGACCAATCCGTGCTATTCGGGCCAAAAAGCACGGATTGGTCAGCTTTTTCTCAGTCCTGCAGCTGCCACAGAGGTCTGATTATTTTCGTTCCTTTTTCTGAATACATAATGTATTGACTACTCTCAGGATAGCAGGACCATTTCACCCAGTATAACAAAATGTGTTTCTAAACAACATTACAGACCCTGGCTTTAACACCAGCTCTTATTGACAATTTGTTAGATACATTTTCACTGTCATTTTTACTCTTAATCACAACCAGAAATTTCCACTTAAAACCTATTGCATGTAATGGTGAAAAAGACACTGTATGTATTACTCACCCAGGTCGTGGCAGAGACCAGCAACAAAGAACACAAAGAATGTCTTCATCAGTGATCTTGATCTCTGACTCATCTGTGTTTTTCTCTTGTGTTCTCAGAGCTCGTGCAAGCTCTCCTGCCAAGTGTGCCACCCTTTACAGCACAACAATGAGAAGAACACAAGTCATTACTCAATTATTGTATTTCAAAACAGAACTTGTATACCTGTACTAACTTATGCAATGTTGACTTTAATTTCATTGCTTTGTATACCTGTACTATTGTATGCAATGTTGACTTTAATTTCATTGCTTTGTATACCTGTACTATTGTATGCAATGTTGACTTTAATTTCATTGCTTTGTTCATGTCATTGTTGATTTCCTGTCACCAGGATTGAGTATCTTAGTACACAGAACAGACAAACATACCCAATGGAGTGTTCAAAGCGGTTGTGGGATGCTCCAGGGTAAACAAAGTAGGCCCCGCCAAGCTGCTTGATGAATCGAAGTCTCTGGAATTGTGGCGTGTCAATGATTTTGATGAGAAGCGGATGTAACTCCAAATGTCCGTGGATGGGATCATTAAACACCTGGCCGGACACAGTCACAAAATATTACCCAAAAGAGTTCCAGTGAAACCAGCTCTAATCTCTTGAGGGCACTCTGAGCTTACAAAATGATGAGAATTCAGACATGAAGCCACAGCTACAAAATCAATAGATATAATTACCGACCGACTTTGGACTCAACAATTGACAACCTGTTCAAAATTGTATCTATGGCTAACTGACAAGCAGCAGATATTTCAAACGAACAATGATATAATGTGTTTATACAGCTGAGGGGTTGGAACAATCTCTTTACTTTATTTAATTTTATACTTATTCTTATGACCACTGTCCTTCATAGTACTTAAAAATGATATGCAAATGCAAAATGATAATGCAAAAAATAATATGACACATGGGTTAGGGTTAGAATATCAGTCTTTCCTCCAGTTATCAGATTAAGGTTAGTTATTCAAGTCACTGTGCGTTACAGTTATTTTTGTAATTTTCCTTAGTAAAAATATCTATTTTTTCCTTCCTCTTGCGTCTCAGGGAGTGATGTCATGTTTGCGACATTTTCATCAGAAGGACAAGTCACGTTTAACACCATGCAGTGACACAAAAAACATTGGAGGGAGGAGAGTTTTCTAGCTGGAAATACCGTCATTATTTTGAGGTATTAAAAACCCATACACACGCGCGCGCGCTCACACACACACACACACTCACTCACACAAATGCTTGATCAAGGGCCCAACCCGGCCCAAGGATAATGGCAGGAAATATTGACTAGGTCAGGGTTGGGCTCAGGCTCCGACTCGGGCAGATAATCTAAACTCCAAACCATAATAGGACAGGCTTGATTTACAAATCTGACATAAAAGTAGGGCACTTTGAACAGAAGCAATTTGTTCAATTTAAGATCAGGAATATTTTGTGACAAGAAAAATCTGGCTAGAATAATCTTGAAGATTAAGATGTACCAATGAATCCGAAATTGGTTTTAACGTTAAAGATAAGCCTGCACCAATACGCAGACCTTGCAAAACGATAAGAACTCAAACATGAAGCCACAGCTACAGAGAAGTGAAATCAGTAGATACAATTAAAAACATTTATGTTGTGGAGCAAAACAGAAAAGTTCTCCTGAGTATTTCATCATCTAGTCTTTTTCAAACCACAGTCTTCCTTATCGTCAGTGTTTTCATCACCTTCAGCTGTAGACAGACTTTAGACTCAACAATTGACAACAAACATACACAATCTTAATACAAGTACAGTAATAATTACGATAGTTCAGTAGGCCTGAAAATGGAGTGTGGTGTGTAGTTGTGTGTTATATTACCTTTCCCTTGTTTGCCATCTTCGATTAGTGTTTTGTAGCTCTCTGAAATTGTATCTATGGCTAACCGACACCTTCTATGTTGGTCCAACAAGTAGGTGATATATTGGGATAGCCACACGAGCAATATTATAACATAGAGATGAGGGGTTGGAACAGCACCTGGCTTTTATATCTCACCACACCCATCAGATTGGTCACTGCCCTCATCAGGGAAGTGAAAACAAATTAGACTGTCACGAGACAAGTCAACCAAACAGATAAGACACATTCCATAAAAAACAAGATTTAAGAAAGTATATCAATACAGAAAGTGTGACATTCTTATTCTCTTTTTTAGTCTTACACTCATTCTTACAAACACTGTCCTTCAATTGCATTACTGGTATCACAAAAAGTAAGATGAGACATCCCCCCCTCCCTTCTCCCTCACCTGCTCAATCCCTCTGTCTTTGGGTGTAGCAGCGGTATCTGTGGCAACAGAGAGGCGCAACCTGCAGATCATAAGTTCATCAACCTCAACTATATCATCCAGGTCTCTTCTCCACTCCGGCGCCAGATTGTTTCATCTTGTATAGTTACTAAACCAGTGCACAAACTCTCAGATTTGTGTAGTTCTAGAGTTTTTCTTGTGTAGCAATTTGTCTTGTGCTTGAGCTCAAGCGTTTTTCCCCAACTGTGTTTTTCCTCTACTGGGCTTTGTCTAATACTCAAGTTTTTTTCCCTCGTGTGCAGAACCTCCAGCACCTCTGCGCTCAGCTCTCTGTTCCACTGGCTCACCTGTGATACCTCTACGTCACCACCAGACAACCGAGCCTGCCTCGTCTTCCACTCCCTCAAGAACTCTAGCAATATGAATATCTTTAAACTGATTTCCAGCCTCTGGCCTCTGCATTTTGGGTCCAAAAAAACCCCCACCTTAACAGCTCTGGTTAAATGCTTGGTTAAGGTTAGAAAAAATCATGGCTTGGCTTAAAATACCTATTTTGGTCGCCACACTCCCAGTTGGAGGTGGTCTGACTTCCCATGAAAAATAGACAGTTCTGTACTGAGATGCATGTAAGCATGTGGATTGGGTGCTACAAATTCCTGGCAATGGTTTCACACTTTTTCACAGAATTTGGGGGTCAGTAACTCAGACAATGTGCAAGCAGAGGCGGGGAAGAAGAAGTCTGGAGACCCGGATACTAGCAAACACTGTATGTAAACAAATCAGGCTGTGAAATAAAAAACAAATTGCAAATGTTTTATAAGGAAAGAAAGGTTTTCAACATGTTTGTTAGACCTCAGGGATACACAACATTGTTTTGGTTAATAACGCTGAATGAAATCATATCTTGTTTGTTAAAGGAGAGCTCCACTCTCCAGGTGAGGTCAAATTTATTTCAGATTTTGAAAATAGAAAAACTCTTTGCCCTTTTGGGGTTTCACTTTCACCATGCTGCCTGCTTCTCACCCAGGTAGAGAGAAAAAAAAAAAGCCTTAAATTAAGGGGTTTTCAGTGTTTGTAGTATATACTGTATATGTATAGCATTCATTTCATGAGGAAGTCTCTTGAGAGACCTAACCAAGCCGGGGTCTAAACTGCAGAAAACACAACAATGTCATGGCAAGTGTGAGGACACTGCAGCTGATCAAGAGTTTGGCCTGTAGATCAGTCCAGACAACGTAACATTATTCCTATAGAACCACATTTAATCATTGCATCAGGTCATCAAATGTCTTCCTGCAGCATGTGAGTACTCAAAGTGTTATAAATGTAAAATCCTATCAGAGCATGTGTATGTATACTCTGTACAAGACAGAATATGTAAGCATGAAACTGAAACTGAAGCCAAAATATAACTTTATTTGGTCCTTATTTCACCTTTGGTAAGTCCTGGTATGAAAAAGACAGATAAAAGTAAAAGGTCAGGTAGTGCCCACACAGTTTATTAAATCCACAGTTTATCAAATGCATCAAGTGCCCACACCCATACTGACATTTCAAAGTCACTTTGCCAACTCATCACAGGGAGAGAAGTGAAGGAAGAACTCCACTTTGTTCTTTAAATGTGTAATTCTGTATCATTTATCTATCAGAGTATGGAGCTCAATCCATCCTTTTAACACGATTAGTTATATTTATCTATATAAATGTAACTCCACATAGAGACAAATATGTTAAATGTGATTTTTACTTCATGTGGCAACTTTACATTTCTTTAGTCTGAATTTTGTATTTCTCTCATGTAACACCGCTGTCATTAAGTTTTTTGGTTAAGGTTAGGAAAAAGTAAATAATTTGTCTTGAAATACCTATTTTGGTCGCCACACTCCCAGATGGAGATGGTGTGACTTCCCTTGAAAAACAGACGATTATGGTCTCGGGCTAACAGGCATTTCATGTGAATATGATATGCCACATTTAGTACAAATGTCAAACTAGATATGTGTACTACTAACGTTTTATCGTGGTGACATGTGATGTCACACTTCACATCACAAAATGTAACTTGACTTCACCGCATCAATCTGAGCACTTGAATCACCTCACACTTCATTGTTAGATTTTACTTACTAAGCATGTGATTAGCTTGTAAAATTTGACACATTATAAATTCATCCACCCAATAGTATGAATGTTGCTTTTTAATTTCAGCAACACGTTAAAACATCTCAAAAAAACATACAACAGTCATTATGGATACTAGCAAACACTGTATGTAAACAAATCAGGATGTGAAAAAAAAGATTGCAAATATTTCATAAGAAAAGAAAGGTATTCAACATGTTTGTTAGACCTCAGGATACACAAAATTGTTTTGGTTAATAATGCTGAATGAAATCATAACTTGTTTCTTAAAGGAAAACTCCACTTTCCAGGTGAGGTTTGTTTTTTTTAACTCTTTGCCCTTTTGAGTTTCACTGTCACCATGTTGCCTGCTTCTCGCTTAGGTATGACGAATACAGTGTATATACACTACCGTTCAAAAGTTTGGGGTCACCCAAACAATTTTGTGTTTTCCATGAAAAGTCACACTTATTCACCACCATACGTTGTAAAATGAATAGAAAATAGAGTCAAGACATTGACAAGGTTAGAAATAATGATTTGTATTTGAAATAAGATTTTACATCAAACTTTGCTTTCGTCAAAGAATCCTCCATTTGCAGCAATTACAGCATTGCAGACCTTTGGCATTCTAGCTGTTAATTTGTTGAGGTAATCTGGAGAAATTGCACCCCACGCTTCCAGAAGCAGCTCCCACAAGTTGGATTGGTTGGATGGGCACTTCTTGCGTACCATACGGTCAAGCTGCTCCCACAACAGCTCAATGGGGTTCAGATCTGGTGACTGCGCTGGCCACTCCATCACCGATAGAATACGAGCTTCCTGCTTCTGCTCTAAATAGTTCTTGCACAATTTGGAGGTGTGTTTAGGGTCATTGTCCTGTTGTAGGATGAAATTGGCTCCAATCAAGCGCTGTCCACTGGGTATGGCATGGCGTTGCAAAATGGAGTGATAGCCTTCCT
>JARJLU010003375.1:0-17884 GCA_030272975.1 Sparidentex hasta
GTGAGTGTGTTATCAGGACACGGCTGTTCTGGCAAACACCGGCTGAGAACGGCAAATGAGTCCCAGCAGCGCGAATGATATACGGTGTTTACACTGTACGGAACACATCAGACACGGTTTACACAACTCTTCATGTTTGCTGTGAAAACGCCTCCCCTCTTGACATTATCTGGGCTTTACTTTCCCTGCCTGCGTGTGTTTTACACAGGGATTAGATCTCTGGCGACACAGAGGGAAAAGAAGACGATCGCTCACGTTATCCTTGCGCGGCTCCGGCTAAGCTGGGAGACAGGGATCTGTCGATGACGTCCAGTGTAATTTAAATATGTGGAAACGTAGAAATACAAGCCACGGTGATAAGATAAGCATTTCCATAAATAGTGTATACCTACATGATGCTTCCTCCGTCTCCGTTTAATCCACAGCATCTTTACGGTCTGCGGTTATATAATCCTGTGCTTATCCTAAACACTGGTGTCTGGTGTCCAGCAAGAAGAGCAGATAGAAGTGTTCACTTTTAGACTGTCTCGTGTTCCAAGTGATCATTACAAAGCACTTCTTGTATTTACAATTTTTCTTTCGGCTGCAAACTCCATACAGCTCTAGACTGTATTTAGATATTAAATTTACGATATTGCATTGCACAGCCTGTTATTTTCAAGAGGTACATGGGACACATGGGTTGCAAAGTGTGTGTATGTATTTCATGAAGAAGTCAATTCTTTAACCTCCACTTCCTGATCACCTGGCCTCTCCTCCCACTGGAACCGCGCTTTATTATCAGTCACGGGAAGTGATTATTTTACAATGTCGGTCGGCTGATCCCATGCGACGGCTCTGGATCTCGTCCCGTCCGACTTCTGCCGCTTACATTTTTTACGTTGTATTTATTTGAACTGAAGAGTGTTGCCTTTCACTGGCCTTTGCCAAGTGGGGGATTTTTAACTAGCGGTCGAGCGGCGGGGAATTAACAACACATGCCTAAGTCTGAAATTTACCTTTATTAAACGGGCCACCGCAGCACTTCACAAGCCCAGAGAGCCTCAAGATGCACACACAGTGACACTTTTACGCACAGCTGAGGCCGCAGAGATGTAACTCAGTCACCGGAGGAGGAACTGTGCTGAGAGGTCGGAAACGGCCGTCGGGGAGCAGCAGCTTTAAGTAAGAAGATGGACATGGGGAAACGGCTGTGGGTTTCTAAAGGTCCGAAGATGAATGGCTCTGCAATGGACTCAATTTAGACTTCACAACAATATCCCGTCAGTGACTTCATGCTTGAGATAATTAACGACAGTAACCATGGGCAACAATGCCAAATTTTAATTAAAGAAGGTCATAAAGTGTCTTTGAAAAGGTCAAGCAGGCACAGCAAAGTCATGAAGAGGTGCACAGGGGGGCTGGGGAGAGTTTCCCTCACAAACAGGATGGGAGCTTTCAGGAACTAAATGTGCCATGGAATCACAGTTTCCAACCCAGACAGCAGCCACTGCCGTGTTAGTGCTGAAATATGAGGAACTATCAGGGTTTACTTCGAGTTTATTTATTCTTTCACCACTTTACTCAATGATCCTCCCATTCAACACTCCAGGCCAAAAATGGAGAAAAATCCTCGAGGTTTGAATATTTCCCTCTTTCTGTTCAACGCTGTTTTTCTTTTTTTGACAGCCTGAATGATATCTGCCACCGTAATTGCTTCCTTATTTGGTGAATTAAATATTTACACTTGGTCTATCCTAATCCAAAGTTTATGAGAGATGTAAAAGTACATTAAGGGAGAAGACATTTATTTTAAAAGCACTGCTAACTGGGGCCATCACCCCAAATGGCGTGTTTGGACCGTCTGAGAGAAAATGGTTTACTTTTTTGAGAGGAAAAATATTTCCCTTAGCTGTATTCGCACACGGAGAGATTCCAGATTTGACTTCTCATTTAATGGCCTGACATACATGCTGTGTGCACCGCAAATATCTCTCGAGCTGACGGGAGGAAACAGAGACGGCCATTGAGGAAACCTGCAGTTCGTACTTTGAAGAATTCCACTGAGGGGAGGAAGGGAGATGGGGGGAAAAATATACCTCAGAAAAAGAAAAAAAAAACTGGCTCGAACAAGGCCCGCCATGGAAAAATACTGATATTTCATGCACGGAAACGCCACTGTGCACCTCAAAAACGCAGACGCTGAAAAAACAAAGTTTGAGCGCAAGGTACAAGGGGTTACATGAAACAGGTGGAACTCAGAGAGGGGGGGAAAGAGCCCTCCTATGGGATAAGTGGGCTGTTTTTCTTTAATATTCACCAGAGTAGCGTAAAGTGAACATGGATGGAGTTCGGACGGACTGACAGAATACCTCTCTCACACACATCAACATATGGCCGAATGGTACGACATCCTTACCTCTCCTGCAGTGCCTCATGGCCATTTTGCACATCCTGGACTCAGCGATGGTGGGACAGGGTATTGTGTCCTTGGGTGGTTTCTTTACAATGTGCCGCGTCCGGGTCTCCAGACCCCACTTATAGCCACAGGTTTTGTTTCTCCTGGTGCAGGCTCCCCATTCGCTCCACTGGCCCACCTCGCAGCCCTCTGCAGAGACACACAGAAACAGTGATGTGCAGTGAAACCACAGCAGTGTGCCGTTTAGAGGTAACTCAAAGACCCCGGGTCAAGCTTTAATACAGGGTGAGGGAGCTTTACTGGCGTGCTGTAACCTCTTTGTGTGTGGTCCCTGCTGAACTGCTCGGGTTTTTTTGGTGCAAAATAAGCAGTTGAACCGAGAAATTATAGATCACTGCGTGCAGGTAAAGAAAGTGCAGAAGATTGTGTACTCTCTTGAAACTTTTTTCTGTTCATATGTCTGTGATGTCTCACGTACCTCCACACTCCATGGTGTCCTCGAGCGGGGCAAAGCCCTCGGGGCACTTGTCAAAGCAGCGCCCTTTGTGTAGGTAAAAATCTGACTTGCACTTGGTGCAGAAGTCTTTGCTGAAGCAGGACTCGCAGTTCTCTATCCTGCACCCTGGAGGAAAAGAAGGAGAGAAAGAGGAGAGTCGTCAGGGTCTGAGCAACCCTCTCATCTGGAGTTGATCGAAAGCTAAGGGGTTTGGGGAAGGGGGTTCTTGAAAGGATTATACTGTCTCTGCCGCAGAAAAAGCCGTCGATGCCCTGTGAATCATTTCTCTCCAGGGCTCAAGTGTATTTCAGAGAGCTTGTTTTGCCCGACAGAGTTTTTTTCTTTCATCTTCCTGTTCATGTTTAGAGAGGGCGAATCAACAGTGTGAAAAAGCAACAGCGGAGATGGTGAGAAATTATGTCACGCCGACCCCTTTCAACAATTGCACCAACATCCAACAGTCTGGAAACAGACACACACGCTCACATGTTTTCAACTAATGCTGCGCTTCAACAGGAAGAATACATCCCATCAGGGCTCTGAGTAGTTTCCTTAATATGCTTTCTTATCACTCCGCACCGCTCCGATCCTTCCGTAGCGGAGGATTATTGGGAGGTCAGGTTTTCTTTTAAGCGTGTGCTGGCCAGCTGTGAGGATCCTTTACATTTTGGCTACAATATGAAAGGGGGGGGGCCCTTGGGGGGACAACAACATTATGCGCTGCCTTTCCAAACAAATGCTGATGCGTTTAGTCAGCAAACACACAACAGCACACTTATCCTCCCACGCCACACCCTGCCGCTGCGCATGACACACAGCGCCGCGCTCACAAAGAAAGGCACGTCGATGTGTCACCGAGCTCTTACCCTGCAAATAGCACGTCAGGCAGGGCCAAATTACAACAACCACACCAACAGGGCGACGCACAGGCCCACATGATTAGAAGGAGCCTCCCCAGAGCTGTCTAATTTACGATGCTGCTCAGAAAGCTCCATTGCCCAATCGGCTTGCACAGTCGAGGGAACCACAGTCTCTAACCTGCAGCCACCGTCTCCAGGTAGGGTGTCATCTGCTCCTCTCATTGTGTCTCGCGCGGGGGACGCAACCATGCATTAGCGTGTGCGCATTCTCAAACGAACCTGCGCCGGTGTGATTTCCAACATGTGAGAACGACGGAGGCTGAGGGCTGCTCTTTTATCTGTGACCCTTGCAGGGCCCGGGGAAGGGAAGGTTCTCACAATCACACCCCTTAATTACACCATCTCCAGCTAACCATCAGGCCTCCTCCTCGACATTCCTCCAAAACGAGGGGGTCCCTCCCCGCTTTACTTTGAACCCTAAAGTATGGCCTCTGCCCACTCACTCTGGTCTCACGCTTTCCCGACCAGTCTAAACAAACCGTGGACACACGCACGCACATGCACAAACACACACATACCAATCAGATACGGCTGGAGATAGACCCAATCTGCAGTGACGCCGTACTCCACAATCTGAAAAATGTAGATCTCTTTGGTGATTTCCTGTTATTAATTCAATCATATCATATCGTTTAGCTTATCTGGGTATCACTTTTTGTTCCGTTTGATCTTACATCTCAACATGTGTCTTGGATCTCTAAAGTCTAAGGGCGGTATAAATGCATTTTGCCGTCCTTTTTTCAAAAGCTCTCTGTCACTCGTGCATATTTTCTAGGTGAAACTGAATCAGTCGGGCTTGGGTTTGATACAAGACAATATCGGGAGCAGGCTAATAAATCACCAAGCTAATTGGAGAGCACAAAGCTGTCTTTTAGCCTTCACATTTCCCAGGCCTGTCATCACCTGAGAGACTTTTAGCTCCCAAACAAAAAAATAAAAGAGTAAGAGGGGGAACAAGAACATCTGGCAGTACTCTCAAGGGCTGGGGTTGTTGTGCAATCCTCGGTTATTGACAGTAAATACGAGCACCGCAGATGTGAGAAACACTGTATCCTTGCAGCAGCAGAAGCACTCAACAAGGTTTTTGATTAAAACATCACCGCTGGTTTCAGTTTCAGATGCTGTAATGCGATGGCTCGAATGCTGGGAAATCCTGTTTTCTAAATAGAAGATAAGTAATACGGTCACTCTTGAGAGATGGAGGAGGTGGACGTCACATCAATGTGGCTACATGGGAGATAGAATGCAGGGAGGCGAAGCTGGAGGGTCAGAGGTCATCAGACAACGAGGTGGGTCGGAAGGGATCACCATGACAGACATTTATCCCTCTGTCCAGTTATCTGGCAAAAGGCTATCTGGGACAGTGAGGGCTATCAGTGACACTGGAGAAGCTCCCACACTGACGGCCGGGCCGAGTCGGCCTTCAGTCAGGCAGCTCGTCCAGCGGCTCCAGAAACAGATACAGGGGAGCGGGTTCATTCTCCCTGCGGGATTAACCTCTGGACCACCTTTAAAGTCTTCATCGAGGTGCCTCAGGGAGACTAATGAGAAATAATGAGGTCATCAGATCCCATTGAGGGCCCAATGTTCCTGGGACTTAAACGCATTATCATCATTATCTCCCAGCCTCGTTCTGGCCGTGAGTTATAATATGAATGCAGGAGGAAAAGCCTTACGTTTCGGCTTGGTGAGGAATTTCAAAAGCTGCCAGCTAAGCGACCGAGGATGCACGAGCTCAGTCTTGCACCATTTCAACCGTTACCCATACCACTGTTAGAATTTTGGTGCTGTTTGTCACCCTCACCAAGGAGGTTTTGCTTTTTCATGCTCATTTGTTGGTTTGTTACAGGGATTACACAAAAACTACTGAAAAGATTTTTTTTTTACAAAGTTTGGATGGAAGATTGGTCTCGGCCCAGAGAAGAACCCATTAACTTTTGTGCAGATCCAGGAAAATTTTAAATTGCAAGATAGGGCATTTTGTAGACTTTTTCCCATATTTTCTCTGGGAATAATGCATTGATCTTGCTGAAAAAAAATAAAAGTCTGGCTGGTATCTATGAGCGAGTACAATTTGATGCAGATCCTACTGAAAATCTGGATCCAGCCGATTTAAATTTTTTTATTTGGTATTGGAGAAGGTTTGATTGAATTAAAGGGGACTGTTGGGCCTCGGCACATTCCTGTTAGATTTTTCACTTGAATTTTATGTGGTCTGCATGTCAAGTGCATTTGTATCGAGAGATGAGTCACCAAGCGTTGTGAAATAATGGTGCATGCTTGGCAGAAGCCGGTCCCTCCGCTGTGGTCTGGATAAGGAACCCACGGATTTTTATCACAGATACTCAAAGCCTCATGTTCGACTGCAGTTCCTCCGCAGGGTGACATGTGTAATCACTATTTATCTACATGAATATTCACAAAGTAAGGAAAGGGTGCTAAATCATTCTGCAAAGATTAATGAATCTCTTGTCTTCCAGATGGGATCTTTTACGTTATCTGAGCTGGAGGTTGGGTTGTCTGCCGACTGTGTCTCGGCCTCCTCTCAGAGAGCTAACCAGACCCGATGTTGCGCAGCAGGAGTGTCCATGTCGTAAAAAGGCCTGGCAGTGCGAGGGGGAAAACAAGCCCCATTTTTCCATCTCTCGCCTCCAAGCTGAGGCGAACAACTCTGACCTACTCTCTAGGCCCTGGGTTTGGCTGACATGGAAGCTCTGGCTTGCTCACTGCCACCCAGCCATGTCATGTGGAGCTGCGGATGGCAGGAGTTCATGGCAAAGGCCAGAGCTGCCATGTTCTTCCCAGCTCTCCCTCCATGCTGTTTTTTTTCCACATGGGTGCTCCCCACACGCCGGTGTGGAGCTAGGTGAAGCAGAGGTGCTGTTCCTGTCAGTCAGCATCTCCCAGAGAGAGCATAGGGATGACAGATGTGTCAGCGGTCCTCTCGGCTTCTTCAATCCAAGGAACACAGTCTGTCATACACCAGGACGTGCTCCTGTATCTGCTCAGCCAGCTCCAGCACACACACAGACAGCTTAGGCTTCAGGCGGCGGTCAAGCAAAGACAGCCCTTCCACTCACACTGTAGTATGCACAATTACACAATGTTTTGAGGATAAACCCGATTCAACTCTTGGGCTTGGCTTGGTGGGTCTCTGGCAAATCCGAAAGTGCCGTTTGTAAAGCTGTGATGATTAAATGTCCCTTGATAAAGCTCAAAGGCCAAAAGCAACTGGTCTTTTTGTTGGTTAGGCTGTGCAATGGAAATACCCACAAGCTCAGAATTAGAGCGAGAAAGAGAGACATGGAGAGGCAGAGCAGGAGCGAGAGCAGCCAGCACTGCCAACTAAAGGTTGCAAAACTCACGCAAGTTTTGCAACCTTGCAAAGTCACACAGCGTCCGTACCTATTTGGCTGAGACCCACGATGCATGGCTCGAGTCCATCTCCAACCCAACAAATTCCCATGATCAAACAATGTTGGAAAATCCAGCCCGATCACCTTCCACTTCCAGCCCTAATTTAATGTGACAAAGCAGCGAGAAGTACAACAATGGGATTTGGTAACAGATTCCCTCCGTCCAAGAAATGCAGTAAAGAAGAAATCACAATTTGGCAATCCAAAATAATTACCTTCGACAGACGAGACTCTGGTGGCACATGAGGTTGGCACAGAGCGAGCTGTTATATTTAAACCACACTTCCAGGATATTGGCAATCTCAGGCCTTGATCAGGCTGGTTGTTGGCTGGCAGCGAACACAGCAGGGGTTTCTGCGTGTATTAAAAGCTGGCTGTAGCGGGGTAATGCAACTGGGTTGGTGGCTAGAGTATGTGTGTGTAACAGTGGGGGGTCTATAATACACCCAGAGGGAGGAAGTTTTGAATGGAGCTGTGCTCCCATGCTGACCCTCTCAACACGTTCTCTTTTCAAAGACAGCTCTGATAGTCGGCTTTAAGCTCGTAATTCTTTCAGCCAGAGAACTCGCTTGTGATACAAAATGACAGAATATGCTTTGGCTTGGGAACGTATGTTAAAACCGAGGTATTATGAAATGTGACTGAGGCGAAAGCATGACTGCTCCACATTCACACAGATTTGGCCGTACATAAAGCAGCACACTGTGTGACCGTTGCTACAAATCTTCCCTGCCGAGCAGTGGGTTGACACCCACAGACATTGGTGTGGGGCCTCTTCTGGGCAGCTGATAAGAGCCCCTGTGGATAACACTGGAGTTACTGCATATGGTTTATGGCTCATATCAATCCGCCCATTAGCTGCTGAAAGGAGTTCTTGCAAAGTAGAGACCGAGGAGCATAATATATGGACTTAAAGAAAGGTATTACGCAACAAGAAGACATTGCTAACGACGCAGCTACATCTCAGTAGTAGCAGTTAACACTTGCGGCTCCCATTTCTAGGGCCTCTTTGGAATCCAGCTGAAGTGTAGCTGTAAATGGGCTTCCCGTTATGTTATATGAAGGAGAGAACGGTTTCCATTGTTTTTGGCTGTAATTATGGCGATATGTTCTCTGCAGTGTAGGGGAAGTCCTGGGAACAGTGAGCCTTCAATTTCGTTTCTCAAGTAGTGCTGAGAAATTAGTAGGTTACGTTTGGTAAGGCTGATAAATTAGGGTGCTGAATCAGCACTGTATACTGGGCTGGTTCTGGTCTTTAAGGAAGTGTTGGGAATACAGAACTGGGTGGTTCCCATAAAATGAAATACCTCAAAACCAGTAATGAATGCAGATTTCATTTTTGTTTTAAGAGTATTTAAAATCAGTTATGGAATTTCCAAATATCTAAGAATTCAAATTCTCTTTTAACAACTCACCTTAAAAATATTGTAATGTGACAATATTAAGAGACATTCAGATAATACTGCTAGCTACTGTTTTCCAATGTGACTCTACCCCTTTTGTGACCAGACTTTAAAGGGAAACTCCACCAGTTTTACACATTAAAGTGTGTTTACAGGTCTTGGGAAGTACGACTGACTATGTGAAAAGAAGCAGTATAAAGACTTTTGTGGCTCCAGATGAAGCTGCATGTCATCTGATAAATTGCCTCCAATGATGTCACTCAGTGGCTTAGTTGCATTGTGGGTTTTCAAAAAGCAGTTAATTCCTATAGCACTGTTGGACTCATTATGGACAGTTTTAAACAATAATTATACATTATTAATTTCAATACAACAGAACAAGGCTCCCGATGCCTAAATGTAGTCTGAACCAGGGGTGGAAAACTCACCTTACAATTTGATTCTGAGTCGGATGGCTACGATGAAATTATAAAATTATTTCAGATGCATCAGGTTGCATCTAAAATTTAGATTTCTGTACATTATTTTTTTTGCCACATTGTGACTACTTGCTACTTTCAAAACATATCGAGTTGGTAATTACTCATAATAACAATACATGTATGAATTTAGATCTTCGATTTTAGAATAAAACCATGACGCACATGTTTCACATCCATTATGTATCACTGTCCCATTGGTTCAGCTGTAAATGCATACAGCTGATTATAAAGTTGAGAGCTGTGTGTCACATTTCTGATTATTGACTTTTTAAACATCTAGACATAATCTTTTAAGAGAAAATGGCAATGCATGCTCCAGCCAATAGATGATGCAGAAAAGTAATACTCCTGTAATGTTTACTAAATGCTGCTTCAGAGGATCTCCCACCACTGAAAAGAACATCTAAAAGCACATTTTACAAATGGTATTTTAGTCGAAAATTAGCAGCACTGCTCTGGCATTAAACTCCTCATTGATCAATCTGTATGACTTTGCATCACACTAAATCATATTTTTAGCTCACAGAGTAAAAGAAGTTTATTCATCCTCTCTCTCCAACCAAAGCTCTCTCTGTCACATGCCTCAGGAGCCCCTTCAGAAAAACTCAAACTGAGGTTTTCAGCCAGCAAGGGGCTGAGTATATAAGCCTCTTGCTTGTCTAGCTCTTGTTTTCTTTTACCCGGGCAGTCCAAAAGTCTTGAATGAGATAAGATCACGCAGACAATCTCTGGTGTAATAATAAGCAGCTGCTCTCTAAGCGATTTCAGAGACTGCATTTGAAAATCGCATGATAACGGAGACGTAATACTGCTTTCCAGGGCCTCCTCGGACACCAGGAGCACGCGGCAGGTCTGACCACGCCGGCCCGAGAGCCCCTCGCCGCCATTTGCCCGCTGTGCCTTTGAGCTCTTGCATACCGGTTGCCTGTGTCAACTCTCGTAGACTACTCACTGACCCGACAATTAGCTTCCAACCCCCAGAAAATTTCCGTTTATGGAGGTTGGACATGCACTGTTTAGTGAAAATGACATGCGGAGCGCAGCTGAGAACGAGGGTCAAATAGGAAACTGGATTAGAGAGCCATGACTGAAGCAGCGATCACATCAAAGTAGGTCTCGCTCTGAGATCTGATGCTACGTGACAATACAAGATGTTGTTCTATGAGCGGTTGGTACGGAGAGGGATTCAGATTAACTTGCCACACATCAGAATCAGTTAGTATCAAAACTCACCCAGCATGGGGATACAGCGGTTAGGACAGCAGGGTTAGAGTGAAAAAATAAAAGACTTTTCACAGGAGAACAAGATGTCTTTCTCTTCCAATCTTCTCTGGGTCCTGAAAACAGTCGGAAATGACTGTTACTGGTTAAAACTGCTGTAGACATGACTTTTCTGAGCGGCTCTCTGTGATCGCATTAGCCTAAATGACACAGCATACAGCGCCGACACATGCTACAACATAAGAAAATCTTATCACATGGTAATTTATTTGCTAGTTACTTGAATGTGTGCCCCATGTACAAGAAGATGAGTCTTCACTCCATTGGGCCAGGATCAAATCAAACCTGATGCCCTTTACTGCATGTCATCCCAACTCTCTCCCCACTTTCCTGTCACAAATATGCTGCTTTCCTGTCTATTAATGCAGGCATAAAAGCACAGTTGAAGGACGGGACGTAGGTGTTAAGACGCAGCTAGCAGTGGTTGGAAGCTAACTCAAAGAAAAGTCTACATAGTGGGGAGACAGCGAGGTCTGGGAGCTTCTTACCCTCCAGGCAGAGGACAGCAACAACCACCACTTAGCAGGAATGGTAAATGATAATTACTGGCATGTTGTACCATTGTTTCGAAAGCGCTGCCCGCCACATAAGCTAATGTAGAACATCACCATAGACCCTGATGTTGTGGTGTTGGCCATGCCTCTTTTGCTTGTGAGCAAGCGCAAGTGTCTCTGTGTATAGAGGGCTTGTGAAACAGCAGGGTTTGCACTCCAGACGCGTCTCCCAATGCCACTTGTTACTGCTTTATGCATCAGTTCCCATCTCTGATGCAGAATCCCAGGTTGGCCAGGTAAACATTAACATGCGCTGACTTTTGGATTTCTGGGTACTGAACTTTTTTCAAAACCATCTCGTGGTACCAACATCCGCAGCTGGCTGGTGCAGCTAGAATATGCTTGTCATTTCCATGATCATATGGAGCCAACGGATGTACTCGCATCTCAGTCGGCAGTGATTGGGTAAGCAGAACGTTTTTTGGGGGGGGTTTTTTGCTGCGGTTGCTACATGTTCATATTATTGGGCCCAAAGGTCCGGACACCCTCCTCTGGGGCTTCATTTTAGTGCATCTGTCAGGAGTTTGGCTCAGGGAACCAAATGAGTTCAAGTCTCTCTCTGTTTTCATATGAAACACTCAGCCAACACCTCGGGCTCCGTGTAAACCTATAAAGTCTCTCTCTCTCTCTCTCCCTCTCTCAGAGTATATTCCATGTTAAAATAAGGTTATGAGATCGGGGTGGTACAAACGGAGTAGAGGGACACATTTCATTAATTGGATTTTGGAGTTATTCTTTAACAAGAATCATGAGGACATTTCCATTTTTCACTGTTATTATTGGTGGGGTTCTTTTTTTTATTGGTAAAAAGTAATTCAGAGTGTGTGAAACCGAAGGTGTGGTCTATTTCAAGCTATTAAATGAAAACAGTGTTTTCCAGAAGACAGTTTTGTTGAAAGATAACAGAAAAAAACATATTTCCTACAATCAGGTGACTATTAGCAAAATGTTTAATGTGATTGATGAAACACGCTTCTAAGCTGAAAGGTTAAAGGGACACTATGTAGTTTTTAAAAAGAAAAAATAATATCTGAGTTTGTGTTATTACCTCATTAATGTTTACAGTGTGTTAATAAATACTAATGAGGTAATAACACAACCTCAAGATATTTCTTTTTTTCTTTCCGTCCATCCATCCATCTTCTTCCGCTTATCCAGTCTTTCCATTACTGAATAAACAAACTGTTCTCAGAAGAAAATAAGGCCCCAGAACACTGTTCGAAGCAAGAAAGGTGTCAGGGTCCGCCACATATAGAAAAAGTAAAACAGGATTAAACTGTGTTGTCCTTTCAGGTCAGTTTGTTTATTTCAGTCACGAAAACAAAGAATTTGTTTATTTAGCTTGTTTAAGCATAAAAAAATCAGTTGATAAAAATATTTCTCTTCTGGTCAAAAACTACATCGATCATGCTGCTGCTTCGTTTTTCTTTATCAAACTTTAATGAAGAAGAACTTGTTGGTGGAGGATCTGGACAATTCGGTCCTGACTGGCTTTCTGTTCAAAGTCAAACACTACTTTGGCTGCCAAAAAAAATGACACTGTCTGGTCAAAGTCTCAATCCACAGACCACGCAGGCATCAACAAAAGACGTCAAATTATGCCAGAATGCTAATATATAATCATCTCTAATGTTCAGATGATATTGACTGACTCACTTGTACATGTGACCATTGTCTCTGGAGTAGGTTTGGCCAAAACTTCAGAGCATCTTGGTTGCATTTGCACCTGGATTTCATGCCTTCAGACATTCCTGGTGACTATAGGAAGTCCGGTAATGCGAGTGTAAAGGGAGTGTTAAAGAGAAATGAGAAACAGCGCTCATCCTAGCTGGAGTTCACCGTTAAATCCCGCGGGAGACACTGCGAGGACGAGGCTTCACTACTTACATCCACCTGTGTGAACAGATGAGCCGTTCAAATTGCGAGGTATGTGTGTCTCCTTTGGATAATGGACAATAAATCATGTGTTGTGGGAACAAGGGGATGTTGAGGGGAATGTGTATGTGTGCCTGGGGATGATGGGGGGGTGTTGGGGAAAAGGAGGAGGACATCAGCGGTGTGTGAGACGGAGATTAGGTGGAGTGCGAGGGTAGATTTAAACATGGAGGGACTTACTGGAGCACATGTTGAGCTCAGGGCTGCGCATGCCGTAGTATCCGGCTGGACAGTCGTGAAGACACTCCCCGTACTGCCTCATCCGCTCCCTCCGCAAAAACAGGAAGAGTTTGGGCTGGCAGTTTACACAGCCATTGTCTCTGGAGCACACCGAGCAGCCTTTACAGATGGGGTACGCTCCATAGCTAGCTGCAGGACAAACAGAGGAGGAAAAGGTAAAGGTGGTTAATAAGATGGTATTAAAGGTGTCAATAGTTCAATCAAAGTGTTGTTGGATGGTTGAACGTTATGAAACCGACGCCGACATCAATTTGCGGCTGCCTCCAACAATTCTAACAACTTTTTGGAATTGACAGTCAACAACATATATAGCAGCTTCACACGGATAAATCAAAAGGATTTAATTTTGATGAAAAAATATAGTTACTCTCCAGCATTTTTGTTTATATTTGTTTGGTGGTGGGCATAAAAACAATGTATTTGTGATAAATGACTTCATGAGCTTGTATTCGTGTATCTTAATTAATTCTATCTTAATCAATGTTATTCTCAAATAAGACACATTTTATCACCAGGTTCAAACTTGTAGAAAAAAAAACTATCGCATGTTATTTGTGTTGCTCATGACCAGTAGCTTGAGGAAAGATGCTGCTTTGGTGTTTCCCACTAAGACCTGAGTCTTCAACAGGTGTTCTCCAGGGGGGTCCTCCCTGTTAATTCTTTTTTACTTACTTTTTTTTAGGTTCGATTTTGTCCGCCATTTGTTTCTTGCTAAAGAAAAAGAACATCCTGTTTAAACCCCTCTTTAAAGATCCGTAACTATAACTTGTTAATCATGACCAGAGTAACAATGCAGAAGGTCGGTCAATTTAAGAAACCTTTTAACAACGCAATACAATAGCCATTTGCAATCAGCCCCTGGCCCACCATTTAATTTAGGATCTCCAAGGGAAAGAGATCAGGCACCCCTGGTTTTAAGAAAATGTAGCAATGTCTAAATAGTAAGTTATTGCTTTTGTTTTTGCCACAGATGCATTCGAAGATGATTTACCGTGGCAGTGCAGAAAGCTGTTTAGCCTGTACTGTAACGGAAAAGCGGAATCATTTTGGACTGTTGTATCATCACTCAGCGGTGGATGACCCTGACGGGGACAGGGTGAACTAGAGGCAACAGACTCAACTGTGGGAGGGCTGACCAACAGAAGACAACCCACGTACAAGAATCAAACCAAAACAACCATAATAGATATATCAGCAGGATATTCTCTAACTCATAGTAAATATGTTCAATTCAACAATTTGTCATTCATGCAAACTCTGGCTCCCCTCTCAGCGTCCGAATGCTGATTGGTTATGAATGTGAATATTGCATTAATTCTGGTCAGGGCTGGCCTCCTGAACAATTGTGTTGAGACAGCCGATGAAAGACCCCAAAACCGCAGTGGCTCTGGCCTCAGCTCGAGTTGCCTGCAGAAGACAAAAGGAGCCAGGAAAGAGACAGTCCATTCCACAATATGTGACTTTCAGCGTAAACTCCTTAGCGTCCCGTTTACAGGAAAATGTCCTTGGGCGAATCCAGTCTCTCCGAACGAGAGATACTTCAATTGATGTAAGCCAAGTCTTAAATATCACAAGCAGGGACCGGTTAACAGCGCCGCTCAAACCGAGCGACCTACCACAACGCTTAATAAAACACTGCGCAGCAAACTGGACAAACCCTGAGAGACAGAGCAGAGCATGCCTGCGTTACTGGCCGTGGACGCGCATATTAGATTTCTCCGAGCGGATTCACCCAGACAAAAGTGAGCGCTAAGTGGGCCCAGTGCAAGCATCAGTTAGTAATCATGTGAAAATCAGTCAGCGGATGTCAGACTCATCTTTTTTCATTCCTTTTGTTGGAGCGCTGGGAGATAGTCTTCGGAGAGGTGCGCCGGCGCTGCCAAACTGCACTCAGTCTCCCGAAGCCAGGGGTGGATGGAAGTAAGATTAAGTGCTAATCAGAATGTGTCTCCGAGGGTCTTTAGGGATGAGGCTTACAGCGACACCCCATCGATCACAGCAGCGCTGGGGATGTGCGCTGCTGTGCCTATTCATCTCACACACACACACACACACACACACACACACACACACCACGCACGCACGCACACACACACACACACACACACACACACACACACACACACACACACTCACTCACGATGGTTCATCTCCAGTCGGTGCTCGCTCGGTAAGACATGAGGGAGAAATGAAAAACCCCCCCAAATTATGTCTGGTTTCATCTCGTCCAATCCTCAGATGGAAAACCGTGTCCCATGTCCAACTGTCAATCCAGTGTCTTAGATATTATCATTTCCTATTTCTGCTGACTATCTTCAGAGTCAGCTGGCTCTACTAGTTGGACACAGGTGCTGTTTTTCAAGTTTACAAACGGCCAAAGTACAAAATGCACAACTTTTCTTCAAACCGTCTAAAGTAGTTTTTCATATTTTATTACGAATATTCGTACATTACAACACGCCATGAGCAGCAGGCTGTATAAAAGTGTTACCCTTTCCAGTCAGGTAACACCTCAACCTAATTCCCCAAAACGTGTATCGTATTTCATCCTGTCGCTCCTTCCATCCAGGAAAACTAAACTGCAACATTAGCCCAAACCTCATACCTAACCATATATTTCTGTAGAATATACAGTCTGGGTGTGTTTACAGCAAACTGACATTCACATTAACTTGGTCAAATTTACTCGCTCTGCCCTTCGCCAGACTCGAACACAACACTGACAGAAAGGGAAAGCCAAATTGGCAAATGCAAAGAAGTGCAAGGCTGGGAAGCTTATTTCTCCGGGCCCCATTTTAAATGGCCTCAGCTCCATAACTATTAACAGCGCGCTAACAATACTATCCAAACAATAATAGAAAAATAAAATCAGGGCCTGTGGTCGTCTTAGATCACCGGCCAGTCAATCAGCAGCGTAATTACAGTCAGTGAAAGGACTCTTCGTGGCTCTGGCTTCGAAAAAGCCTGCTCAACTTTTGTTGTCAAACTTTTGTTTTGCCGGTTGCTAATCTCGAGACGTGCGCTGATTGAGGATAGCATAATCACTCGCCATTTGAATGCAGCGGATCCCACATCCTGGAATTAGCGTAAGATTGCGGGGGGAAAGAAAAAAAAAGAGGGGAAGGAAAGGCTGTGCACGATGGAGAGAAATTTTTTTTTGGTGCTGATCTTGGGAGATTAGCTTGTGTGTGTCTGTGGAAAGGTTTGGGGGTTCAGGCCACAGGTATGTCAGGAAGGAGGCCACAATTCACAGCGTCTGGAGCGGCGCTGTCCAACTCACGTCCTGCACTACCGGCACACTGTCTAGCGCACTTTACATCAATCTGGCGGCTGCCAGCAGGTTTCAGCCATTCTTAAAGAAAACACTCGTTCATATGAATCAGATCTTTGAGACAGGGAGAAATCTAAGAGTGGTCGCTTTACAGCAGGACTGAAACTGTAGCGAGAGCTATTTGAAAGGGAAAGATTTGTTTGACCTCTGCGTGCCTTATTGGCATGAAAATTGAAAGCAGTTCGCCAAAGCATGTAGCAGCCGTATTTTTAAGTGGCACTAAAGACGAGAAAATCAAAGGAAAACGGGTTAAGTGTTGGTTCTGAAGTCTATAGATCATCGCAGCTTAACCTAATTTGGCAGGAACATAAAACTGTATGTTTAGTGTGCTGGGGGATGTGCTCTGAGTTATGGATGTGGTTTTTGTTTTTGCATATCACCCCCCCCCATTCCCAAACAGCATTCAAATCCAGTCCAATCCGAAAAATGCTCAAAAAATATGCAATGCGTCATGTTCTGACACATGCCTATCCTGCCCTCTACGGCCTCTCCTTTCCCCACAAATCATGTAATGCCTCGGCTCCTCTAGCGCTCCTCCTGTCAATCACGTTGAAAGCGAAGTGACCCAGACACACAGAAAAAAGCCACACAGAACGTGGTCAAAGCAAGATTATGGATGCCATGTTTTACCATGCATGTTCTTCGAGACAGCTGAGGAGCGTACACGCCATCCAAAGTGCCACTCCCTGCACACGATAAACCGACTGCGTTTACGGTTTCAACCACAGAAATCATATTACGTGAACAAAAACAAATCCGCAGTTCCCACTTCTGACAGCTAACTGGAGATCCCTCTGAGCCTAAAGTATTGTATTTACAAAAGGCCGGGTCCATGTGAACATCACTGAAGAAGCCTCCGCAAAGACCTTTTTTAATAAAAAGACTTAATACGTGCCTCAGTGTGTCATGCCTGCAGGGCAGAGGGCTGCTTTAAAGCCGCTGCTTTTATACATGAACCACATGAAGGACCCGTCACTTTTCTGCTTCTTCGCCCATCACCAATACATTGTGACAGCTTGACAGACTGAGGATGATTCTGTGTAAAAAGTAAAGAAAATTATGACTAGAATTTTTCAGGGGAATTGCTTTGTTTTTTTTGCATTTAAAAGTCTAAATGATATTTTAAATTTTAGGAATATGCTAACTGGCTTTCTTGCAGAGAGTTGGACTCTTGTGTCTTTGGGTGCGTTCGTGAATCCAGTCTGACACTACACTAAAACTTGAGCATGGCTGTTTAAAGAAGTAGAACAGTCAACTGTCAGAAAACAGATGAAAGAAAACTTTACTGTCAATCATGTACAACATTACAAATCATCTCACCTCTTCTGCAAGAGCCTGACAACAGTGACGAGGATGACGTGAAAGCTAAGAGACACACGACTCTAACAATATGCTTATGAAATTAAGTTTTAGAGACGCACTGCTACA
>JARJLU010003376.1:0-64789 GCA_030272975.1 Sparidentex hasta
AACTTTCTCCACGGGGACAAAGAAGTCGCCTATATTGTTCCTGTTTAGTGTCTTTGTAACATGTGACATGTTCAGATCAATAACATGTTTCTTCTTTCATAAATGGAGTGTAAATGGTGAAATCAGTGTAAACAGTGTGTTCAAACAGCTGATCAATGTTGGCAGGTAAGACTTTAGCACTTTAGACACAGAAGCAGACAGGCTGGTACAGACATGCTGCCACAAACTGACACTTTTTACAAGGAGACAAACAACTTCAGCTTCTGGTTTAATGCTGAATTTACAACAAGGACACAATGAGTCAGAATCTGTCAGAGACACAGTTTCATAATGTTTATAAAGCTTTACGCCACACAACAACTCCTTAAATTAGCTGATTTGTTAAGGGAGTTTGGTGATGTTGTGGTTGACAGTTGGCTTCATGTATCACATTTAATGCTGAATTTACAAGAAGGACATAATGAGTTAGAATGTGTCAGAGACAGAGTTTCACTACATCATAAAGTTTGTTTTAACTCAACAACTCTTAAAATCAACACATTTCTTGATGGAGTCTGGTGATGATGAGGTCAGTATTTGGCTCAGTTGAGACAGAGAGACAGAGAGAGAGAGAGAGAGAGAGAGAGAGAAAGACCACAGACAGTTGGTTCATTATGTCCGGATATTCCTGCACAGGCTGATGTACCTGAAGGCAACACTGCTCTTGTCGTCGGGGCCTTTGACCACCACCCCTGTGGCTCCACCTGAACGCACCGCGAACACCTGTGTGACATCCACAATTATTCCTTCAGATTAATATACTGATTACACACAGACACAGTGTGATTTATGATGTATTTTGCCTTTTTGAGATAAGTTTGTGTAGTTTACATCCAACTAATCCAGCTGACAGCGAGTGGCTGGTTTGATTACTTCTTCTCTGATCAAACTCTGCGTCATTCTGTACAAAATGACGCATTTTACGGAGTAGAATTGCTGAACTGCTAATTATTGTTTAACCCGAAGTCTCCTTAAATTATATTTAAAAAGTCACATTAAGTGAAGCAAAATGAAACTCGTGATTTAACTTTAACTGTCAGTTAGCCGGCTGTTAGCCACATCGATGCTAGCTAACAGGCTAGCTCACCTGCTTGTTCGCCTCGTCGAAGAACACGTTGTTGACGCTGGACGCATTCTCGAACTGGACCGGGTTCTCACACAGCTCCAGGTAATGTTCCTCGCTCATGGTCACACTCGGTTCGGACACTTTGTTCGGCTTCAGCTTCACTGACAGCAGCAGAGCAGGAAGAGTCAGCTCAACGGGCGGCCATCACACTTCCGGGGACGCTCTTCAGAATAAAAGCGGAGGACGTATGTTTGTTTTGTTTTTTTGTTTTCCAACTGATTCTTTTTCCTCAGCACTGATACTGCCACAATATAAATCAATATATATGTCTGAAATAATACTGAAAATAACTGTAGGTATTCATTTATGAAATGTGACATTATCTGTTGTTTCTGTTGTAATCTGACACTGTATGTATTTACCTTTGTATACACTTTAAACATGTATTTACTTTTATTAAAACATTTTAAGGCATTCATTATTTTTTTGTACTTTGTCTCCATGCTATTTTCATGTTTTGTCTGATTTATTGCATTACTCAGACAATCAAACAATGTACAATAACAATATAGTGAAAATAACTGTTTTTTATCGGCTTCTTTCGTATGAAAGCAGTTTAGAATGAATATTTCACCAAGATTTAAGTTTGGTGCCAGTTCATATTTATGGAGAATGCGTTTATTCTGAAGGAGTCAGGTCGGAAGTCTTCTTGTTTTGGCAGCTGAGTGTCATATGATAGTCTGACGTCACGAGCTCACAGATAAACAGAGAATCAGGAAGTGAACCAAAGATTTGATGCTACAAACAAACCTTCAAGTCTTCGACTCAGAATTAACATTTATATTTAATATTAAACAATAAATAAAAAAACAAACGAGAGTTTTTTAATCTTCAGTTTTTATTGTCACCACTGAGTCACAGACACACCTTTCATTAGATTAACTCCACCTTAAAATCAACATCGTGTGAGGAGAAACCTTCATGTTTTATCCATCAAGATGAAAATCACACAATCTATGACGTCATCAGCACGTCAGACTAACAGCTACCTGATCATTACCGCGCGCGCACACACACACACACACACTTTCCATTGTCGACTTTAACGACTTTTATTTTAACTGATTAAAGCTTCAAGAATTACCAAACATTTCATAACCTCCTGCTGCACCGGTGACCTCACTACTGTTGTTGGTTTTGTTTGTATTTTGTGTTTTGTGTCCCATCATATGGAGGACTGATACTGCCCAAACTAAAAATAAATACAAGACATAACTAAATATATCACATAAATTTAACGTCAATACATGAACCAAAATAATACTAAAAATAAATGCAGGTATTTACTTTAAATGAATGTACATATTTTTAATTATTCGTAATTTTTTAAAGCACCAGCTGATGAGTCATTTATTATTTTAAGTTTTATTTATGTGGTGCATTTGATGGCATAATAATTAATATAATGAGACATTTACTTTATGCTTTATTAATTTTGGCAGTTCTAGTCCTCCATGACCTTGAGAGGTGAGTTGTTGAAAGAAGAACAATTAAACCCTTTTAATCTTTCTTTAAACTGTGTTTGAATTATTTTAACTCATTAATTCTTTCTCACCATCACACTGAGAAGTGTTTAATCCTCTTCAACCCTCATTTTCCCAAATTTAAGCCTGAAACTCAGCAGCTAGAATCAAAATGAGCAGCGGTTCTGTGTGAGCAGCGGTTCTGACTGAAAGACTAACATCAGTGTGGGTCCGTGTCAGCAGGAGGGTCTGAAATGAGGCCTCAGCTTCAGAAAACCCTGCTGGTGCCTCTGAGCAGCTCGGGACGCTCCGACTTCAACATCCAACACGGTGAAACTCGTTCCTCCTGCAGCCAGGAGGAGGCGCTCCGTCCTGCCTGAGTAAAGGAGGCAGTCGGCGGTGGGTCAGAGGGTGGCGGCGGGGTCGGAGGGGGAGGCGCCGGGGTCCTCCTCCGTTCATCTCCTCTTTACAGCGTTTTCATCACGGCGGAATCGTGAAGAGAGAGCGAGCCGGGCGGCGTTAGTCATCAGCATCGGGTTTTAAAGGAGGGTCGCCGTCTTCAGAGGCCACGGGGAACGTTTTCTTTCCTCGCTTCTGCACGTGATCCTCGTTCCTCTTCTCCAGCGCCACGATCTGTCGGAGAGCACAGGGAGCGTTTAAAGGAACAGTTCACCAGAAATCAAAGTTCAGTTACGTTTCACACATTGCAAAAAAAAAAAAGGAAAATCTCCTGTGACATTTTTTTAAATGACTGTTCCACAAAACAACAAAGAAAAAGTCTCCTGCCAAAAGTTACTTCTTACTTATCCTCAGTTCCCAAAAAATGTCTCCTATTTTTTCCAAGTTAAGTTTCACACAGAAAAAGTAAAATGAAAAAAACTCCTGAAGAAAAAAATTAAATAAATTCTTCCGACGTTTAAAAAATTTAAAGATCCTGCAAAAGTGAAAGTTTTAGTAAGGTGAAAACTTTTTTTTGGGTGTGTGTGTGTGTGTATGTGTGTTACCTCAGCCATGAACTCCGCCTCCTCCTCAGCACCGACTGGGATGTTCAGCCCGCTGACGGCATTGAAAAGCTCGTACACGCTCATCACCTCGCTCACGCCTCTCTTCTGGAAGAACTGCGACACACACCAAGAAGTGACAAATCATTAACCAAAATGTTTTGTTGGAAAAACCAGGAGAACATTTATATTTTCAAGGAATTCTTATTCATCTGTGAAACTGGGTGAGAAAATGTTTTTCCTGAACTAGAGTTGCGCTGCACAATGTGGATTAAATAGACGTTACCGTGGAAACGTTCCTGCAGTCTCTGAAGAGGAACTCCAGGCCGTGAGGATGGGTCGGCTCGATGGACTGACTGACATCTATCAGCCACACCTACAACACACACACACGCACACACACACACACATTCGCATCTTTGCATTTCCTGTTCCGTTGTCTGAGAGTCTGAACTGGTTTTAGGTAAAATGCCTGAAATAAGTTCTGAAAACAGCCGTTGAGATATTTATATTTTGTTCATAAGATGCATCATTAAATGTCCCACAGTTAAGAGTTGTTTTTTGATTTGAGAAATGTTAAATGTTATCTTTTTTTTTTAAATGACAAGAATCGGGGTGAAACATTGAGGAAAAGCAGGAGAGAAGAGTGGAGGAAGAGGACGGAGGAGGCAGATTCATATATCAAGCGGACATGATTAAAGGACATGTACACAGTCGTACCTTCCCTTCGTGCCACAGCATGTTGTATTCACTGAGATCAGCATGAACCAGGTTACACTCCTGATACAAGAGCTGCATCAGCTGCAGACACAGAATGGAAAGAGGGAAGAAGAAGTTTAGTATCAGAAACACGTCTGAGGACTTAAGCATCACTGCACGTTAGGAGTAGGCAGAGTCGTACTCGCAGCCCCGTGTACATACATGGAGGACCTGGTAGAAGGCGTTCTTCATGTCCTCAGAGTTCAGCACCACGTCCTTCAGTTTGGGAGCAGGAACGTGGTCTTTACCAATGAACGACATCACCAGGATGTGTTTCTTCAGCAGCACCACCTCCGGACAAGGAATCTCCGCCTTCTTCATCCTGAACAAACAAACAAACAAACAAACACACACGTATGAGCTTTGCCATAAAGTTTTTATTCTACAGGATATTTAAAAATCTTTACACTCCCGCCACATTGTTACAGCAGTGGAAGAAGAAGACGCCAACAGCTTACACACCGATGTCCAGAACATCACCAGACTCCATTAACAATTGTAGTGATTTTAAGAGTTGTTTCATGAGGAGAAACTGAACAAACTATGTGACTCAACTATGACAAATTCTAAATAATGAGAGTCGTCTTGTAAAGTCTGCCAGTCTATCTGCTTATAGAGTGGAGAGGTGACAGACACCAGGTCTGAACGGCTCCCCTTCAAACTAACATCTGTAAACTCCACAGTCAAACAGACTGGAGAATGATACCAGAGCCAACAGGTGTGAGACCAGTAGAAGCAGCAGGAGAGAGGGGGTGTGTGTTCACCTGGCCAGGTTGTGCATCTCCTTCTCGGCCCACAGCCTGATGACCTTCCGTGGGTTCAGCTTGCTGAAGCGCTCCTTGAAGCGATAGTCGTCTTTGATGTAGCGATCTCTGTTCTTGAACTCGTTGAGCGTCGTCTTGAACACTTTCAGCACCACTTCATCCGGAACAGGCTGCTCCTCCAGGCTGAGACACACACACACACACACACACACACACACACACACACACACACACACACACACACACACACACACACACACACACACACACATTAGTTTGCTTTCAGCATGGTGGAAGGTGGGTTTCCCCTGAGGATCCTTCTCTGTTTACAGTCTTTGTACTATGTCTCCCTAAGGGTATTTTCTCATCAGACATAATGTTTCTTACGACCTCCTGCTGATCCACTCACCTCCCTCCGTCAGCGTGGAAGACGACAGACTCTTTTCCTGTGCTGATGCAGCCATTAATGTTCTCCAGCACACCGGCGTTCACCATCTTGTACATCAGCAGACGAGTGCGAGGGTCCACTGCTTGTTCCTGAGCAGAAAGAAAGAGAGTTGGAGTGTGAAGCAGCAGATCAACTCCTCATTTCATCTGCGCTGTGTGAGTTCTGTTCATCCATACGTACAGCGGTGGAGTGCTCCTTCTTCTCGTGCAGTCGGGCGCTACGTCTCTGCTCGCTGTAGCAGTGCTGCTTCAGAGAGTTGAACACCTGATTGGACAACTTCAGGTCCATCCCCAGCCCATCACCGACATGGACCTCTGGAGCAAACTGGAGGAGGAGAGGAAACGATATGTTTTAGGTGCTCGGGCGACAAAAAACAAACGCTCTGTCAGTATCAGAGGGTGGGAGGTCGTCTTACGTTGTCCATGCGCGCCGTGTTCTTGCGGCCGCAGGTCTCCTCGTCGTGTTTGGTGGTGATGTTCTTGCCTTTCCCCGTGAAGCCTCTCCTGGGTGTCGTCTGGGGCTTGTCTGATGATCAAACACACAGATTTACACTCAGACACACTGTAAAGCCGTCCACCTGTGATCGATCACTCAGGACAGATGGTGAAACCATGTGTTAATTTTAAAACATCAAGTTGTTACTCAGGACCGTGTGTTACTTTGAGGCGTTCCTGTTATTCTGTCCAGCCACTGTAGAGCGGTTACCTGCTCTGTAGGGGTCGTGTCTCGTGTCCTGCCAGTCCACCTCGTCCTCGGAGCTGTCGCTGTCTTCATACGGATGGACCATCCGGTAGTTCTCAAAGGAGATGGACACTGGACACAAACATCAAGACAGATCGTCACTCAGATCTGAAAAATCTCACGTTATTCTTCACTCATTCATGTTAATACTCATTTTAATCTGTCGATCTTACTGAATCTTGTATTTTCTCTACATAGCATTATGGCTGTACCTTTGCTCTCGCCGTTGAACTTCTTCTCCTCCCGGCGGAGCTGATCATCAAACTCACGGTCGAACTGCATCTGCAGCATCTTGGCGAGCATCAAGTCACTGGTGGTATCAGACGCCTCGTCTGACAACAACAGATCTGCTGCAGGACTGAAGGACGGAGAGAAGACAGAAATACACACAAGTGTTATTCAGTGTGACAAAAATCTGTTTGTTTAATGTGTCTGCAGAAATCTGTCACAAGACTGTCAATCTTCATATTAAAGAAAAAACATTAAAATAATCTTTGTTTTTTAGGGTCAAAACATCAGATAACTGTCAGTTATGGGACAAAATGCTCCAAAGCAAAATAATAAACAAGGTGTCACTGTTAAATGCATCATGGGTAATAAACATACAATAACATCTGTGGCAGAGATTTAAGTGAAAACTTTTTGTAGCTTTTTTCATACAATTAGTTTGATCTGTAAAGTGTCAGAAAATGGAGAAATATTTCCATCCCAGTCTCTAAAAGTCCAACGTGATGTTGTTAAAGTATTATAAAATGTCTATGTAAACAGTAATTTATGATAAATAATACATCTACAGTGGAGTTGTGGAGTGTGTTTCATCAGCATCAACCGTCATGGTAGTTTCCCAGTATCAGTCTGTTACTCTGTTCTATTAGTAATTAGTTTTACACTTGACACTTACTCGGTGAGTGCAGGGAAGGCGTTGTTCTCCTCGTCCAGCTGTGTGGCCAGCTGTTCGCTCATCACATCAGCCAGTGAGCAGGCCGGAGCCGCCGGGGCCGCCGAGCCCCACGGGCTCTGCAGGAAATCACACAAACACAATTATCACACAAATTCACCTTGTTTAAACACTGTTAACTCTGAACACAGAGGTCACTGCTGAATCACAGCCATGGTTTTAAGTTTTCACACACTGATAACTGAGGCTGTGCTCCCTTAGTATTAGTGTAGTTATTGATTCATGTCACCTGTAGATTATCTGGATATTTACATGTTGTGTTGTGATCTGACATAAAGTGGAAAAATGTCTTCTTCCTGAAGCCTCATGTGACACCTGACCATTTCTGATTTGTGAAACCTACAGACTCAAATATTCAGTTTATAGTCACATAAAACCAGAACGAGCAAATACTCAAAATTAGCGAAAATAGACATGTGAAGGTGTCTACGTCTAAAGTCTGAGACCACCAGCCAGAACATTTTACTGCTTTAATGGGATCATGAACACTGGAGCAGCATGGACTCCACAAGTTAGTGTAAAACCTGCTGACTCATGTTGTCCCAGCATGATGACTCAGGATATCTCAAACACTAAAACATGTACAGAATTCAAATAAGTTGTGGAGCAATAAGAAATATTTTGTTCATGATTCTGCATTTAGAAATCATACAGATTGATATATTCCAAGTTTAAATTTGGTAAACTTTGATGAAAACCATTTATGACATATTTCAATCCTTTTATCCTTTCTATTGACTTATACAACCTTTAAACGGTAGTACACATCTCAGGGAAATAACATCACAGTCATCAAAAACACTGATGTACTGATGAAATACTGCATTTCTATTGTCGTTTAAACTGTGACAACAACTTTCTTCTCAGCTTATATAAATGAGAATATCTCAAAAACTTAAATAAGTGTGAGTGTTAATAAATATTGTGTTTCTGTTTCTATGTTTATATCTACCTTTTTACAATCAACAGTATTATTAAAGCATAAACTGAGTGACTTACAGCTCAAACATGTCTGAACATGTCTGAGCTGAGTGTCCTGACCGGGCCACGCCCACTAATATATTATTCATAATTACTATTTTTATATATTTGTTTAAACTGAGAACGTTCCCATGGAGACACTAAACAACAAAGTGATGGTCTAAAAATAAGATTCATGTCACAACCTGGCAGAAAAAAAGGATCTTACACGCGCTTTAAAAGACAGTTAAAGGTGCAATGTAACCAGATTTACCTGTCCCAGTATGAGATATTCAACTGAACACCTGCTAACGTTTGTTAGCTGCTAGCTGAGCCGTTTGTTTCCAGGCAAAATTAGGAGAAATGTTTAGTTTTGAATTAAACAAAAACAGTTAAGAGCACTTTGACGGATTTAGACGTGTGGAGGTTAGTTAAAGGTTAGAAGAACTTAGATCATTAGATAATTATCTTCGTGTCTTTATTTGAATCTGTAACTTGAGCCAAAGTATCTCCAATCATGGCACACAGCTGCTGAGTGTGTGTCCGCTCACAGCGAGCTAAATTCAGCCTTTAAAAGGAGAAGACTGTCAGAGGCCATGTTGGATCAGAAGGCTAACGCTAGCAGAAGCTAACTAACCGGTTTAACTTCGTGAAGTCGAACAACAAACACAACTGAGTGACACACTGAAAGAAGACGACCAACCAGGAGACATATTTACCTTTGGTGTTACTGCTGTGCCTCCTGTTTGATCCATGATCACCAAAAACGATTAATCGACTGTTTCCTTGAAGAGTGAATGGTGGCTAGCCGCTGAGCTAACGTTAGCACGCTCCGAGGGCAGATCTGGCGACAAAAAACGACCTAAAACGACAATAACAACAAAGTCTCGCGATGCGACACGTATAGAAAAGTGTTGTATAAACTTCAGTGAGTACTGAGAGATAATTTACAGGTCTGTAAGTAAGATTTGTAAAGAACGGAGAGGATAAACGAGGTAGACAAGCTCTCTGAGAGGAGGTTCACAGCCGAGTGGACTTTACACAACAGGAACTGCGTCACAGAGGCTGCAGTACGCCTTCACAATAAAAGCCCCTCTGAGTTCTTTTATTTTGTTGAGCGTTATCGTCAAAGCTGAAGTGATTTATCGATTAGTTATTAGTTTTTTCTCTTATTACATGATTTTATACATATGTATTTTTATTTCTTGTAAGAAAATTGACAACCATCAATCTTGGAGAAAAGCTAATGAAGTTTTGATATGTAATTTGTACTTTAAGGCACAAATAGAACATTTATACAAAGTGAAACCACTAATAAAACCTATATTATTGTCATGATAATTATCATTAAGTGCTCTTGGAATTAATAAACAGGAGACACTCATTTATTTTTTATTTTCTTGCATAATTGTGTCACTGAGAAATGTTCTAGTTATACTAATCATCATCGGTGTTCTTATTAGTTTAAGTGAAATAATTAGTTTATATAAGACAAAAAAATACTAAACTGGGGTTATGAAATAGTACAATTCGTGTCAGGTTACAATAGAAAATGAAACAGATGGCTACACATGTTAGAAAAGAGGTTCAAATAAATGAATAACGAATAAATCTGATGTAAAAATGTAATAAAAATACTGCATCAGAATTTATTTCGTGTCGACTTCCTGTCGCCTTTTATGCATGTATGCGTGCGCTCGTGCGCGCACCAGCCCGCTGCGTGTGCACGTACAACCTACAATCTGTCCAGGTTGTCTCGTGAACGCGCATGGCCGTCAGCTGCTGTCACAGCGTCCAGGTGGGTGAAGTCAGACCAGGTGAGCAGGAGCAAGGCCGGAAACTGAGAGAGTGGGCCTTCAAAATTAAAGCATGGAGTTTGTTATTGAAAAGAAGAATTGTTGGGGTGAACTGGACTTTGTAGCCTAACGATGGCTAATCCTCACTTTAATTTGTATTCTTGAATCACACCATGCAGTCTGTGTTCTGTGGACTAGATAAAAATGCAGAGAAGAAGAGATGTTTGACCTGTCGTGTCATTATAGAAGCTGCAGGTCTGCTGTGGTTTATATGACTGAGCTCACAGTTAAAGATCTGTATTCCTGTCTCATATCACATTGAGTCTTCAGACACATGTGGTGATTATTTTTAGTCAGTAAGTTTATTTTGGTTCAGAGAAAAAAAAACCTGAATTGGTAACAAAGAAAAAGAAAAAGAGAAAGTCTTTAATTTTGAAAGTGGTGACCGGAAGATGCGCTGTTTATTGTGAAAAGCTGACGCTCCCGGAGCATCCTGACGTCTTCTCGGAGCACAAAGTGAAAACGCATCTCGGTGTGATGCTCCGTCCTCTCACGCTACGATGCCCGCACGGACCCGCAAGGACGCACTTTAATCTCCTCTGACGCGTTCAGGGTCGTTCACTCTCTGTTCTCCTGCCATCAGTCACATTTCTAATTTGGACCGAAACCTCTTTTGTCCGCGGGATACCGATGGCCACCACCGCCACCGTCCCCAGCATCATCAGCAGCAGCAGCACCGGAGGGCCGTCGGGCCAGTCAGGACGGCCGGGATTCAACCAGCACACCTAGCAGGTCGCTCCACTGTGAGTATTTCATCACATCCCGCTTTGAAAGACACGAAGAAGAAGCTGAGCGCAGACACGAGCTCACTTGTGGAGGATGCGCTCACATTTTACCATTTGATGAGGATGCACACACACACACACACACACACACACACACACACACACACACACACACACACTCAGGGTCACTTTTATCATTAATTTGTATGAACGTCTCCATTGATGGTTTTTATTGGACTCTGTGGTGGATTGAGCCCAATTGGACCTCTGAGTGTGTGTTGTGTCATGGTTCTGTCTGGGTGGAGGGGATTGGACACATCTGACACAGTTAATGTGAGCGGCAGATGGGCTGGGCGGGGGGCCGGAGGGGGTAGGGGGGGGGGTATGGAGGCTGGGCAGGAGGTCATCTGAGGCCCCGACCCCCAGATGGAGATAAAACACAGATCAAGCTTTATTGATCCCAACGCAGTGAAACTGAACCGCAGCTCAGAACCAACCAAACACCACAGTGAATTAACTTTCTTTATATTGCAATCTTGGAGCTCTTCAGGCGAGGGTTCAGGCACAAAAACACTTGGTGAGGGTTAAGAAAAGGTCCTGATTGGGCTTAAAATACCTGTTCTGGTCACTGAAAACCCAGCCGGAGACGTCCTGACCTCCCGTTAAAGACACCCGGCTGTTACGCCTAAAGCACAGCTGGAAGCGTCCTGACTTCTCATCACAAGAACTAGTTTTTTGCTGCACCAAACACAGCTGGAGGCGTCCAGATGTCTGGTCTGAAATACTCTGCTTTTTATTTGTCAAAGATGTCTGATCTTTGGTTGCCACAAACACAAGTGCAAATGTCCCAGCATCTTGTTAAGACGTATTGTTTTTCTCGTCTCACACACGGCGAGAGATGTCCGAGGTTCTGGTCAAATCATCCACTTCTTGTCACCACAAACGCGTCTGGAAGTGTCCGAACTTCTCATCATCATCTGTTCACTGCAGCCACATTTAAAATATCACATCAAACACGACTTTATGTTCTTTTATAGAAAAAAACTACGAAAGTTTGAAACTAGACTTCCACTGAGGTCCACCAGGTACCAGCCACTAAACACACCTGACGTTTACTCAAAGAGAAATTAACGGAAATCTTGAAAAAAGTCACGTTGTAATGTTAAAGAGTCGTCCTTTTCAGTCAGCGTGGTCCGTTCTGGGTCGAGACCGTCCTCCATCCAACCAACAGACAGTTCCCTGTTCTCTAACTGTGACTCTCTTCTCTCTCCTGCAGCTCGAGGACGCCCGATCAGACCCAGTTACCTTAACTGACCTTTGACATTTCTCCGATAACCCAACTGAGGTCACGCCTTCAGTGCAGGACAGCAGGACTCGTCTTCAAGTGTTCGTCTTCAGCCATCCTCGTCATGATGGACCTGACAGAACCTGAAACCTGAAAGATGACAGAGAGCAGGAGGAGGAGGGAGCTGTGAGACACCGAGCGGGAAGAAGATCAGGACAAAAAGGATGTGAAGTCGACACAGAACACAGTTTGTACATCAAACCAAAACCTGTAATCGAGTCAACGTTTCACTCCAGCATCAACAACCAAAAACCTTCAGCTTCCTGCGAACCAACGATGTAGAAGAAGAGCGCAGACACGATTGGTGACAGACGACCACGATTGTCTCCTGCTGACGAACTCTGATTGGAACCCTTTCAGATGTTTCTATATGTTTGGAAATTAACATAAAAAACACAGACAGCAAATAAGATTGTGTTACAGATTAAAGGGCAAAGACTCTTTTTACTTCTTCAACAACCAAATTCACAACTGAGCCACAAAAGATTGTACATCTAAACCAAACTGTGTGGAGAAAACACATCTGTGAGGACTGCAGTTTGTACAGAAACACACTTGTTGGAACCAAACCGGAGCGAATCACCATGATGACACATCTGCACGCCGGGCTGAGCTCAGAGACGACGGAGAAGGCCCGTCTAGAGCTGAACGAGAACCCGGACACTCTGCATCAGGACATCCAGCAGGTATATCCCTCATGCTAAGCTAAGGTTAGCTTGTTCACTGTAACATGTTTTTAAAGTACTGGACTGCTGCTGTTCCGCTGTTTTCTCAAACTATCAAAGAGTCACTCTGTCGGCTCAGAACACGGACCGCCTGCTGAGTGCTTGATCTGAGATGTTGTGATGGAGACAGGTCTGTGTAAAGGTGGAGACAGGTCTGTGTAAAGGTGGAGACAGGTCTGTGTAAAGATGGAGACAGGTCTGTGTAAAGGATGGAGACAGGTCTGTGTAAAGATGGAGACAGGTCTGTGTAAAGATGGAGACAGGTCTGTGTAAAGAGTGGAGACAGGTCTGTGTAAAGATGGAGACAGGTCTGTGTAAAGATGGAGACAGGTCTGTGTAAAGATGGAGACAGGTCTGTGTAAAGACGAGATGGAGACAGGTCTGTGTAGAAGATGGAGACAGGTCTGTGTAAAGAGTGGAGACAGGTCTGTAAAGATGATGGAGACAGGTCTGTGTAAAGATGGAGACAGGTCTGTGTAAAGATGATGGAGACAGGTCTGTGTAAAGATGATGGAGACAGGTCTGTGTAAAGATGATGGAGACAGGTCTGTGTAAAGATGATGGAGACAGGTCTGTGTAAAGATGATGGAGACAGGTCTGTGTAAAGATGATGGAGACAGATCTGTGTAAAGGTGTGATGGTCTGTGTAAAGACTTCAGATGTAACAGTACCACAGTTGGTTAGCATGTGGCTCAGGTACAGAGGCTGTATCCTTGCTGCAGCTGTCCAGGGTTTGAGTCCGACCTGTGGTCACTTGCTGCATGTCGCCCCCTCTCTCTGGTCTTTATCCTGCTGATGAACCCAACAAACACATGAATGAACTCGTCTTTCTGTCTCTGGAGGTGCGGGACATGATCGTGACGCGGCCCGACATCGGTTTCCTGCGGACGGACGACGACTTCATCCTGCGTTTCCTGAGAGCCAGGAAGTTTGACCAGGTGGAGACCTTCAGACTGCTGGCCCAATACTTCCAGTTCAGACAGCAGAACCTCGACATGTTCCAGAGCTTCAAGGTCCGTTACCACAGTCTGAACAGGACGCTGCTCACTGAGGTTCTGCTTTAAAACACGAGTAACTCTTCTTCTTCTTCTTCTGTCAGGTGGACGACCCGGGTATCAAGCGGGCGCTGATGGATGGTTTCCCAGGCGTACTGGAGACTCCGGACCAACATGGCCGAAAGATCCTCATCCTGTTCGCCTCCAACTGGGACCAGAGCAGGTAACACACACACACACACACACACACACACACACACACACACACACACACACACACACACCGCTGTATTGATTGAAAACAACAGTGAGCCTAATGGGTCATTTCTGTTCTAAAAATACACCAGCACACACACAGCTAGTTGTAGTTAAGACCTACAGCGTGAAGGACCGTCACACTCGCTTTAACTATTGATTAGCTGTTGATACACACACACACACACACACACACACACACCTTATCTCCTGATTTTATCAGTAGTTGATGGTGTTTTTGTAAACAGACACAACTGAACATTTCAACACTTCAGCCTCTGTCCCAACAACAATCAGGACACAAAATGGAGGCCTCAGCGGTGCTGTGGGAGTGAGCGCTGTGTAATCTCTTCCTCCTTCTCCATCAGGAACTCGTTCACCGACATCCTGCGGGCCATCCTGCTGTCCCTGGAGGTTCTGATAGAGAACCCGGAGCTGCAGATCAACGGGTTCATCCTCATCATCGACTGGAGCAACTTCTCCTTCAAACAGGCCTCCAAGCTCACGCCCAACATCCTGAAGCTGGCCATCGAAGGCCTCCAAGTGAGGAAACACTCCACCAGCACTGAGCTCCACGTCCGGCTCATCAGGACGGATCTGTTAATCCTTTCCTTGTCTCCTCTCCTCGTCCCCTCAGGACAGTTTTCCCGCTCGGTTCGGAGGAATCCACTTTGTGAATCAGCCGTGGTACATTCACGCCATGTACACCATCATCAAACCCTTCCTCAAAGACAAGACCAGGAAACGGGTGAACGCGCCATTCCTTTCTCTGTTTCCTTCCTCTCCTCTCCTACCTCCTTCTCTTGTCTCCTTTCACTGTCACCTTTTCTCCTCTCAAGTTCTTTGGTCTCTCCTCTGTTTGTTTCCTCTTCTGTCCTCTTTTCTTGCCGCTTCTTCCTCTTTATTCCTTCCCTTGTTTCCTTTGCTTTCTTTTTCATCCCCTTTCTTTGGTCCCCTCCTTTCCTTGTCTCCCTTCCTCTCCATCTTTCTCTCTTTGTCTCCTCTCCTCTCATCTCCTCTCCTCGTCTCCTCCTCAGATCTTCCTCCACGGTAACAACCTGAACTCGCTCCACCAGCTCATCCAGCCCGAGTGTTTGCCCTCAGAGTTCGGTGGGACGCTGCCGCCGTACGATATGGGCATCTGGGCCCGAACGCTGCTGGGCCCCGACTACAACGACGAGACGGAGTACACGCTGACGTACGACGCCCTGCACGTCCGGGAGAACTGTGGAGGAGGAGGAGGAGACAAGGACATGATGAAGAGGTGAGGAGGAAGGTGTCCTACTGTCCTCAGTCCTCCTTTTACAAGATACAAGTTTTATGTTTATTTGTAATCGAGTATTTTCAGTGTTGCAGCAGCACTTTCACTTTCACTTTTACTTCACTGTCATTACAACTATCAGTGTGTGTGTGTTTCAGGTCTCAGTCGGCGGTGGAACCAGGAACTCTCCGACAAACAGACAGAGACACCAGCACACCACTACTGGCCCTAGACTGAACACACACACACACCACACACACACGCACATAGACAGTAACACACTCACTGTAGAGCCAACACACACAACAACACACACGCTGATGTATTTACACACACATGTACAGACTTAGAGACACAAATAAATCACAGCATCCACTCTGACACACACACTCACACATTCACACACACACACACACACACACACCAGCAGCTGTGTGTTAAGCTGGTGGGTTTGAACTTGCGTCCTCTTGTTGACCTGAACTTTGACAGCAACTGAACTTCCTGAATGACACACACACACACACAGACACACACAAACACACACACACACAGACACACACACAGACACACACAAACACACACACACAAACACACACACACACACACACACTCAGTCTGTCCTGTCTCTGAGCCTCCCTCCGCCCGGCAGCGTCCGTCCTGCTGTCCACGTCAACACGCTCCGACGTGCGTTTGTGTTTCTGCTGCACGACCGCGTGCTTCAAGTTCTCGTTGATTCTGTGGAGCGGGAATGTAACACCGTTCTGTTTCTGTGGGTCAGAGCGTGATGTGGTCAAACTTTATTTAAACCTCAGAGAGCGACAGATTAACGCCGGGTCACGTCTCTGAAGACGATGGTACAACAATCAGAAGTAAGAAACATGCGGAGCGGCTGCACCAACAAGGATCATCTCAACAACTCTGACAGTAAATCATGTTTATACACCTTCAGTTTAAAATGATGAAACCAGATTTAAAGATCTGACGCTTTAGACAAAAACACAACCTTCACTTACGTTCTGACATCATCACAAACCAGAGAGAGGGAGGAAGTGTTTGTCATGACAGTAGAAACATGTATGATGATTTAAAGGAGGTCAGTGTTGTTCTGCTGCACCCGCGCGGCTGGAAATCTGTGAGCGCAGCTTTAAAATACAGTTTCACATGAATCTTGTCTAATCCAGGTTTAAATTAAAGGTCCAGCTGATGACGTGTGATTGAATTAAAAGGTGAAGATGATCCTTGTTGGTGAAACTCAGCCGGGAATGTTTGAAAGAACTTTTTTAAAGCTGTGAATCTAAAAATCGAAGTCCAGACTTTCAGGTAGCCGACGCGGCGGCTCGTCAGGACTCTGAGGTCTTTATCTCGTCGCTGCAGTATTTAAATTACTGAATCGAAACACTCAGTTGAATATTTTTCTTTAATTCACCTGAATGTCCCGAAATTCTCCACACGACTCCGTCAAACGAACGGAGGAAGAAACTTCACTCTGGTAGAAGAATGTCGCCAAAAACAAATTAAAAGTCACTCCAAGTTAGACCAACTCTGCACAAGCATTTCAAAATAAAAGCACCAGGGAAACTGATGTTGCAGCGATCACGTGCATGAAGACGTTTACCAGCTGTTCTACCAGAGTGACGCTCGGTGCTGTGGAGAGACCGCAGGATGCCAAATGATCATCACCTTTAACCTCGACAGTGAAGGCAAAGATTGTTTTTATTGAATTTAACTTATTTGAAGATTGTATATTATTGTTACAAGTATTATTACACTGCAAAAAACTGTAACACTTGGCCAGTTTTATCCTGAGATATTTAAAGTGAATTTATCTTCAGTCTCTGCAGCGAACACGACTCGAGGAACATCACGCCTGCAGGCTGACGACTCTCACTTCACTTATCTCCATGTAACGTGGAGTATTTGTAATATATAGCAGCCAAGTCTGTCATGATCTTTTGCAGTGTGTGCGACTCATCATCAGGGCTACACTGAGCAGCGATCCAGCTCCACGCCACTGTAATGTATTTCCTTTCAATGAATGTATAGAAGTAAACATTTACACCAACGCCAGCGTCTCCTTTCACTCAACGGCTGGGATTTTATTTTGAAGGGAAACATTAAAGGAACAGTTGAAATGATAATTAAATGTTTAAATATTTATAAAATGCTGTTGCTATTGGATATTGGACAGTTCTGGGTCTGGTTCTGATGTTGGACCACCTGATGTTGGCAACACAGTTGTTTTCAAAACCTTCATGCTTTCTCACATTTATTAGTGAAAATTGTGGCAAACAAAGCAGTTTCATATAACTCAGCTGTTTTATTGATAATGTGTCATTGATTTTGTTGAAATGTCTTCCTGTTCTGACTGAATGAGCCTCTTTTGATTATATTTAATTTATTTTGATGCTTCATGAGCTGAAAGCTACTGAAATAAAATAAAGATTTTTTTCGTTTCAAAAATTATTATTATAAAAGAATAGAAGAGGCACTAAATCGACTATTAGAGAGTCTCAGTCAGCTGGTACAGCACATCAGCTTTCTGACTCAGTGGGTTCATAAAAAATAAAATAAAACAGAAGAAGCAAAAAAAAAAATCCAAACAAAAAAAACGTGCATCTCATTCAAACAGTATAGGAAGTCATCTTAAAGAGGAGAGGAAAGGAGACAAGGAAAGGAAATTAGAAAAAAAAAACAGATGGTTGCAAGCTGAGAGGAGGAAGCAAGGAAAGGAGATTAAAACAAGGAGAACAGGAACCGAAGAAAAGGGGAGGACAGAAAGAGGAGAGGAGAAGAAACAAGGAAAAAGAAAATAAGTAAATGAGAGGAGGCAGAGAGAGGAGAGGAGAGAAAAAGAGAGGATGAAGAGGAGGAAGAGCATTTATTCTGACATCACATGACCTGAGATGATTTTTCAACAGCTGCTATAATCACCTGATCAGTTAAATGAGTCTGCTGATGATTTTTACTGTCGTCTCACAGAAACAAACAAATGCGTCAGATTTGTTCAGTGGTTTTTAATTTTTAATATAAATATAAATCATCTTTGTTAACATCTCGTGTTTCCTTGTTACTGTGCAAAAGTGATGAAAAGGTGAATTAAAGCCCCGGCTGGATGAACTCAAGTGATGCACAGTGGTCGAGTCAGATTAAGGCTTCGATTCGTCGACCGCGACGTTTCCACGTCGTTCTTGGCGCCGTGTTCCCGCCATCGGGTCGACGTTTTAGTGTTTCAACAACTCAATCAGTGACATGAAGGCAAGAAACACCAGAGCTGGTCTGTAACACCTGGAATCATCTCCACATCCAGAAAATACATTTTGATGTCCATCACAAGAGAACCAGGGCTGACTGAGCCCGGTTTGGTCCAAACGGGCTGTAACGAGTACCGTATGTGTTCTGTCTGGTTGTACAGTCAGTAGTAACTGTCTTCATCCCACCTTCAGTCTGATGGTTCCGTCCTCCATCAGTCTTCCACAACTTTAGTAGTTTATCCACAAAAAATAAAATGATCGCCGGTCAGTCCGTCAGATTCTTCTCAGGTTTTCTCAGTCTGTCCGCAGGAGAAGAACCAGCCGGTCCGTCAGACGTGACGCTGACGTCCGGCTTCGTCCTCGGCGAGCTGGCGTTCATCTAGATGGGGCTCAGAGTCTGCCGCTGGTACGCCGTCAGCTCCGGGTGCCACACGTCCACGATGAAGATGAGGCGGTAACTGTCGGCTTCCTGCCAAACCTCGTGCTCGAAGGAGTCGTCGAAGATCAGGACTTTACCCTCCTCCCACTCCCTGAGACACCGAGGACAACCAGAGGTGAGAAACACGAGGCAGGAAGAGAGACGAGCAGAGGGAACAGGACGAGGAGAGGAAGCAAGGAAAGGAAAGGAGGCAAGGACAAGAGGTGAGAGGGAACATGGGGGGGAAATGAAGGAAGGAGGGAAGAGGAAACAAGGAAAGAAGACGAAGTAAGGAAAGAAGATAAAAAGAGTAGATACGAGGAAACACTGAAGAGTAAAGGAAGAAAAAAGGCAGAATAAAGGAGATGAGAGGGATGAAGAGGACAAAGAGGATGAAGATGAAGATGAAGATGAAGAGGAGGTACCAGGTACCTGGTCTGGTCGGTGCAGCGGATCCTGCAGCCCTGTTTGGGGATGACGAGGCCGAGATGCATCCTCAGTCTGCAGTTAGTGGGACCAGTGTGAGGCCACACATGAGTACCAGGCTGCATGACGGAGAACTTAATCTGCACACACACACACACACACACACACACACACACACACACACACACACACACACACACACACACACACACACACACACATTAAAAAACATAAGCAGATTAAGTCGACTGAACTGAGTTCTGTTCCTGGTTCAGAGGGTAAAAGCTCAGAACTGATCTTAAATTCAGCCGATTGCTTGACGGCCGCAGAGACTTTCTGGATATTTTTAGTGACAAAATCAGACACATCTTAAGGCAGTGTGTGTGTGTGTGTGTGTGTGTGTGTGTGTGTGTGTGTGTGTGTGTGTGTGTGTGTGTGTGTGTGTGTGTGTGTGTGTACCTGTCCTCTCTTGCAGCCTGTAGCCTCAGAGTATCTCTCCAGCAGTGCGCAGGTCTTTGGGACTCCCTGACAGGAATTTCCAACTTTTTTCCCTGAGAACACACAAAAATACAAAATACAGTCAAACATCATCATCATCATCATCATCACACCTCCATACTGGTGACTGTAGTTCTGCAGTTAACCAGATTGTAAACACATAATAAAAGCTGTACACAAGAGTCAAGAAAACTAAACTGAAATGAACAAATTCACTCTGAAAAAGACCTGAAACTAAAATAAATAAAAACACAGAACTAACACATAGTAAGAGTGTGTGTGTGTGTGTGTGTGTGTGTGTGTGTGTGTGGTACCTTGCTGCCACAGTGTGTACTGGCCCCACTCTCCCTTCTCTCTCAGGTTCTCGTCTTCGGGTATGAACGATCTGGTGCTCTGGTCCATCACAGCCAGAGCTTCGTCCCTGATCGTCTTCCAGTTCCTCTCCAGCGTCTGCGGACAAACAGCTGCAGCTTTAAACCGTCTGAATCAGAGGAAACCTGTCTGGTGCTCACGTAGACTCAGCGGGAGCGCTCACCTTCACCAGGTCGGTGTAGCCCGTCTCTTTGGGCGTCCACCACGGCTGAGCCTTCAGTCCGTCCACGTTGTACAGAGACCTCTGCCACACTGAGGCGAAGTGGCCATGCTGGTGACCCAACTCGTACCAGTGGTAGGCCTGGACAGACAGACAGACAGACAGACAGGCAGACAGACAGACAGGCAGACAGACAGACAGACAGGCAGACAGACAGACAGACAGACAGACAGGCAGGCAGACAGGCAGAGATATTTTAGTGTCACTTCAGCTGAGTTGTGGTCGTTAGCTCAGCTGGTAAGAGCTTGTTGCTAATGACACCGAGGTCGAGGGTTTAATCCCCATATGGTCCGAACAGCTGTTGAAGCGAAACTCTCTCACCAAGTTTCTGTAATACAGTGAAGTTCAGTGGGAGAGCTGAGCACATGTACCGACAACTCAGTGCAGAGTCATGTTAAAGATATCACAAATGTGTAAAAGTCGATTTAACCTGATGATGATCCTGACTGTCAGAAACGGGTTCAAAGTCTTTTCACGTCAGAAGTAAAACACAGAGAAGAATCAGGCAAATCATTTCCAATAATCTATCACACATTCATTCAATTCTGACGCTACTTGTTTCTCTACACAATGAACTTAACTTCTTAGCTCAGTTGGTTAGAGCGTGGTGCTAATAACGCCAAGGTCGCGGGTTCGATCCCCGTACGGGCCAACTGACCTTTGCAGACACACAGAGCCAAAGTCTACCTGAGCAACAAACTTTAACCTGTTAGACTTCACGTCCTTTTCACCTCTAAAGGCTCAAATACACTCGACGTTAACGGATGCAGACGTGTACATTTCGTCCGTCTCGTGATCTCGGATGGCTCGGACAAACCACACACAGGACTGCATGTGAAAAATCATTATTATTTCAGTATTTCTACCTAATATTTCTAATTTCTGACTACAAGAATCACTATCAGGATCAGCTGGTTCAGCATCAGAAGCAGCCTCATGATCTACATCAGTCCAATAAATCACGTCTGTGGAGTTTAAGACTGATGTGAAATGTTTCATCATCACTGGAGATGCAGGCTGTGATGTTGTTGTATCTGACTGGATGATAATTAAGAGTGTTGAGCTTATTTTGTCTGCACAGCAGAAACAGTTTGAGTTTCAACTGAGGTCGTATCTCTCATCACAGCTTCTGGCGCCATCTTGTGGCCAACAGACGTCACTGCAGCTTAACGCTTATGTTTGGGTTTAATGGACGACTGTTGCTGGTAACCAGCCGTCTCGTGTGTGTGTGTGTGTGTGTGTGTGTGTGTGTGTGTGTGTGTGTGTGTGTGTGTGTCACTCACACTGTTGTCTCCGACCCTCTGCAGGGCGTCGCCCAGGTGGAAATAAAAACGCCCGTCGTCTGTCCCTGGTTCACCCGACTCCAAGCCCTCCTGGAGAGACACAACATGGCAGCGTCGGGTTAAATGTGTGTTTGAGGTTGTTTAAAAATATTTCAAATATCAGTAATGAGGTATTCTACCTTCAGGTATGGAATGCTCTCTGCTATCTTGTTCTCAGACTTCAGGATGAAGCCGTAGTGAACTTTGGCGAAGCCGTCGCTGGGGGCAACCGACAGAACCTGCGGGAGAGTCAGACGTCAGACAACCAATCACAGACAGATGTGTGTCTGCTGACTCATCAACATACAGTACACACACACACACACACACACCTCCTCGTACACCTTCTTGGCACCCTTGTTGTCTCCTAGCAACAGGTGGGCGACGCCCAGGTCGTTCTTCAGACCGATGTCTTCTGGAAAGATCTGAGTCAAGCGCTCCAGAGTCGCCAGAGAGCCACGCATCCGACCTGAGAGACAAACACAGCTCTCAAACATCTGATCCATCAGACATGTCAGTCGTCCTCACCAACTTAGTCAAAGTGGCAGTTTAGCTCAGTTGGTTAGCATGTGGTGCTAATAATGCTAAGACTGTGGGTTTGATCCCTGTACGGACCAACTGAGTTATGAAATATTACTCACCACTACGACGACTACAGAAAGTGTTCTTGTCATGAAGCTAACAGGTTAAGCAGCAGCAGCAGCAGCAGCAGTGATAATATCTGTTACCCAGGAACTGCTGTCGCTCGGCGCGTCTCTTCAGCGCCGCCCTCAGGAGGTCGGGCGTCACGTCGGGCAGCTCAGCGGCGTCTCTGTAGCTGTTGATGGCTCTCTGCAGCATGTCGTTACTGCGCATCTTCTCCGCCATGTCGTCCTCCGTCTGCCACACACACAGTAACAGCTGGTATCACACACTTCCACACCTCACCGTGCTGCAGCGCTGCTCAGGTGTGCTGCTCAGTACCTGGGCTCGGCCGTAGCGAGCGCGGGGACTCTGAGGATGAAGCTGCACCAACGTCTCGAACGCTCTCAGCGCCTCCTCCAACTTACCCTGACAGATACGATGCATGAAGAAAGAAATGCTTTAAATATAAACATCATGGATCATTTCAACTCGAACTACCAGTTCAGCTTTTTTCTGCAACATGATGTCACTTTAAAAATCAATAACGTGAATGCACGTCGTTTCTTTACCTTCTTGCGGAGCTTTTCTGCAGCATCAATTTCTGCTTTGATGGTTTTATCAAACTTGTTCAGTAACTTTGGTTTCTTCTTCTTTGGAGGAGAGACTATAAAAGAGAACGGAGGAGTAAATTGTGAGAAGCTGCGTCAGTGAAAAACAAGTAGCGTATTTTCCTCTCTCAGATTTTTACCTTTTTCTTTGGGCTTTTCTTCGACCTGTTTCTCTGTTGTTCCTGTGACACAGCAGAAGAGACGTTAACACCGAATATTCACCATATTCAATATTTTTCTCCAGCGACGAGGAGCAAAATTCTGGATTCTAAACCCTGATGGTGAGAGGTCGTCTCACCTCGGGCCAGTAGATGGAGGAGTTTCTGTTTCTGTTTGTAACTCTTTGTTTAGAAGCAGAGCGCCAGTTTCCAAGAAGCTACAGCTGGTGATATATTCACTGCTTATTAGGGGAAACTTTGTATGACTGCTGTGATGACCTCAGGGCTGGTTAGCTCAGTTGGTTAGAGCGTGGTGCTAATAACGCCAAGGTCGCGGGTTCGATCCCCGTACGGGCCAACTGACCTTTAAATCAGAGTTTCACTTCACGCCTCTCACCACAGACAACGTGCGTCTGAACATCTTGACTAATGCTCACCATCTCCCACTGGATCACTTTCTGTTTCAGTCTGTGTGTTCTGGTTCTGGTTCTGCTGCGGCTGTTGGCTCGGGTTGGATCTCTGCTTCTTCAGCTGGTCCTGCAGGGACGTGATCAGCCCACATCATGAGTTTAATGACACTTCACTGACTTCCAGAACAAATTCGGATTGTTTCCAGAACATAAAACGATCTTTCTTTTATGTTTACTGAGTTTTCTTGTATGTTTCCAAAAAGAAATCTAACATTTCCTCTGAAGTGACTCGACCGGTCACTGATGCTCCTGGACTTTTCTCCAGCTCTTTCTGTCTGTCAGGATATTTCAAGGTTCAGACAGAACCACACAAATACACTAAAAACAGGAAATACCAATGAAAATCTCTCTACTCGGTGTAAACTAAGAGCTTCTTCATCTACAGAACAAATAAATCAAATCTAAGACAACACTGAAACATTCACACTGTACCTGCTTCCTGTGTGAACTTGGAGCTGGTTAAATATTGTCCCGACTCCACTAGAGAAACAAAAAAACCAACATCAAGATTTATTGTTCATGTCAGAGTCACAATCACATACAAACACTTCACAGCAGTTCAGTGATTAACACTGGAGAAAGTCCAGAATACGACTTGATGATTATTGTGGCCAGCTGGACTTCACAGTCACAAAATAACTGTGACGTCACATCCGTCGTCTCCTCCAACACGACGGTGTGCTCGCAGTACATCGCTTTCTTCATCGTCAAACAATGTGCTTTACTGTGGCGGCGAGAAGCTCATAGAACTGAGGTTACATCCAGTAACTGCTGCGACTCTGGTGACACAAACATGGAAGTTAAACTCAAACGTCTTCATCCGAGGACGTGATTAACTAAACTAAGTTTCCACAACAGCAAATGGAAAACGGTTTACTGTGTGAGCTCAACAGAAACTATGAATGTTCAGCCTCATTTGAAGCAGATTAAATGATGGTAATATGTTAGATGTGAGCGGCTCTGTTTCACTGAGAAGCTTCAGAAATGTTCTGTGGACTCTGAACCTTCGTCTGACTTCCATCAGCAGGAGGAGACGATGCTGACCGGACCTTTGCTCTCAGATCTGACTCACCTTCGCTCTCCTCTGGCGGCGGCTCCTCCAACAGAACTGCAACAGGAAACATCAACAGTTAATCTCCGCTGCTTCTCTTGGTACCAAACACACCACGTATGAAAAGCTCGATCAGCGACTTCTAACGACTGGATCAGAACCAGCTGCTCCTACAGCATCTAGACGGCTGGTTCTGGTTCTGATTACACGTCATCCTGTTTGTCTCACCTCCAGTTGTGTCGATGCCGTCGGCTTGATCCTCTGAAACAAGAAGACGATAAAGGAGCGATTCATTATGAAACTGTGATCACTTGGTAAAAACAGAAGACGCAGACAGATTTCCTCACCGTGAGTGTGTGATCCGTCTCCAGGATCGTCTGCAACACACACAGAAAAGTTTCTCTCAGCAGCTGAAACACGCGGCTGCTAAACTCAGAACTGAAAGTCTTTTGACACATAATGACTCTGAGGTTAAACACAATGTCACTTCAAATTTCTCACCCTGATTCAGAGAGAAATCCTGCAGGCTTCATGCTTTAATGTCAATACTTAGTTTCTTTTGAATTCATGCAAACTCATAACTGATCGTTACACACATGTGCTCCTGTTTGTTGGCTGGTAGAACTCATGCCTTATTTATGTGAATGTTCTATTGAGTCTCTTCATTGATTTGTTTTGTTTTATCATCATCATCACCTTCATCATCATTAGTTGTTTCTCTAGCTATGAAGACAGGAAGGACAGACTGTGTTTAACCAACCTGGCACAAAGTCGTCTTCCACCAGCGCCGGCAGAGGGACGGCAGCTGCAGACACCAAAACACACTTAAAATACAGATACACACACACACACGTGTAATCAGATGATCATCAGGCCTGTTGTATATCAACAGGATGTGCAGGGGCAGAAACTTTCCATCAGAAGTTAAAACTGATCAGCTCAGTCAAGAGTTCTGGGTTATAAAACGATCAATTTTAATAAAATAACGGCAAAAAGACAATTGTTAGACGGACACAGCGGAAGCACCCATCAAAGCTTCAGAGTAAAGCAGCTACATTCAACCTTTACCCTCCTGGTACTTAACATATCACAGATAATCAATCATCACTGATCGACTGACATCATCATGCAACATCACCCGTGCAGGAAACATCACAAACATCCAAAAACAAAGTGCAGCAGCCGCTGAGCCGGTGAGAGCAGGACCAACCTTGGATTTCAGACTCCACATCATAAAATCTAGAGCCTGGATCAGACACACACACACACACACACACACACACACACACACACACACACACACACACACACACACACACACACACACACACACACACACACACACACACACACACACACACACACACACGCACAGGTAATAAAGTTACCTTGGTGACATCATGGTGCCAGCTGATCACACAGGTTGATCACAGTGAGGGCAGACAGCAGGCAGATTACTTTGCATTGTGAAAGACTGATGCAACCAATCAGAGTGTCTGCTGTATGCACACAATGTGGCCGTAAGTATGTGGACACACGGACGGTCCGGCTCGTAGACGACATTCACACGGCGTTCGTTTCCTCCGAGGTGGAAACTCGAAAGCTGCGATAATTGTTTCCAGGATGCCGGATTTTATAAACTTAGTGAATCTGATAAATCGTCAATAACTCAAAAAGGGTGAAGACAGTGAAAACCTGGAGGGACGTCGACGCATATTTTGAGGTAAAGCAACATATTTGATAACCAGTGAGCTAATGTTAGCATCCAACCACATTCTAGTCAATATGACCATTCGATCACATCAGGTGTGTTTCACTTCCAGGTTTAACACCAGATGTGTTGATATTTCAGAAACTACATGACACGTCGTGGTTATTTGCACCAGTCAGGTTGTTTCAGAGCTGCGGAGCTGAAATATGTCCAGAATATAAATATGTGGAATATGATGACGTCACAGGGACATCGACCTCTGATCTTAATTCTAATCAGCTCATCCTTGAGTCACAGTGGAGGTTTGTACCAGATCTGAAGTCATTCACTCGATGTGCTCTTGAGATTCTGCGTTCACAATAATGGGATGAACTGAAATAAACACGATGACTTCGGCCTCGGCTGTTGCTGGCTGGATGCTAAAGTTAGCTGCTGTCTGACGGAAGGTTTATCAGATACTGTATGTCCCTCCAGATTTTCACTGTTCATCGTCAGTTCAGTTGCTGATGAATCAGGAGGATTTGAAATGAGGACTATCTGTCAGATTCCCTACATTTACAGGTCACAGGTCACCTGAAACACAGCAGGGAAGCATTTCAGCTTCACACCCGGAGTGTGAAAGTGGCTGCCATGCGATGAGCCTTCAACTTCTGGCCATATTTCACAAATTGTACCTTTAAATAAGGCAGTGAGAACATTCAGGCATTTGGACTGTGGTGTCCACATAGTTTCGGCCACACAGTGTTGCAGACACACAAGCAAGGAAACAGGTAAATAATAATAACGGCACAAAGAGGAAGAAGTAGCGTTCAAACATGACAGCAGCTCACAAACAGCCGCACCTTCTGTTTCATCAGTCAGAGAGAAAACCTGCGATGATCTGTGTTACTAACGTACCTTCATCATCACTGTGCTCAGGTGAGGGGACGCTCTCTGGGACTGACAAAGACAACTGACCGTTTGAATTCAAGAATAAAGAAATTCTTCTTTTTTTAAAAAAAAAATAAATCTCTTCTGTTAAAAAGTAGAAGAGAATAATTTGTTTTATTTATTTTTATTTTATCATTATTGTGTCATAAAGCAGTTTGGAGGCTCTAAATAGAAACATTAACAGTTTTATTTGGTCATATATATAAATATAAGTATAAGTATAAGTATAAGTATAAATATAAATATAAGAGAGGGATGGACGTCAGTGAATTCATCTCATCTCTTCATGATTTATTACTGAGTGCTTAACAGTCTTATAATATACATTATAACATACAGTACACACACCTGATGCAGTCTCCTCAGGTGGGGTGTTGGTGGGCGTGGCCTCTGTTGGCTCCGCCTCCTGTGACTCTGCAGTGTGCTGACTCGTTGTTTCCACCAACTTCTCTGCAGTTTCTTTGGTTTTGAAAACATTGGAGATGCAGGACAGGATACATGTGTGATATGTTTATTCGTGTGTATGTTTAAAAATGTAAAAACTCTTCATGTTCATTAAATGTTCTGACGTGTCACGATTGTAAGTTTGGCTGCGGGTGTGAAAGTGAAGCAGGGTGGAGCTGATACGAAGCCTCAGCTTGTCTGCGACTCTTTGTGTGGATGTTACAGTTTCTAGTCTCGTGTGACGCAGACGTGGGATCAGAGTTACGCTGAGCAGAGGTCAGGTGAGGCGGACGGGCCCTCGGGTCAGAACTCACGGCTGGGAACAAGGAGGAACACCGACCAGGTGGATTTCTCAGGTATCAGGTCAGAGTGAGCTCGAGTGTCTGCGAGACAACAGACAGCAGACCCAGAGGACCACACTGACTGTGTGTGTGTGTGTGTGTGTGTGTGTGTGTGTGTGTGTGTGTGCTCACCTGTCTCCTCCTCAGGTGAACTGCTCACATGTGGTGTGTTCGGCTCTTTCAGTCCTGTTCAGTGATCAGAAGTTCAGGAGTAGAAATCAGACACATTGTGCACAATATCAGAGTTCGTCTCTCTGGAAACACACGAAGGATTTAAAAGAATCCCAAAGCAAAGCAGGAGGTCGTTCATGAGACGTTTCCCTTCATCTCGACATCACAACTAAAATGTCCTTTTAAAACCCGAGTGTCCAAACTCTGACGATGCCGAGGACATTTTGTTCGCTGTGTCAGAACTCGATCTGTGGATTTTATCAAGACGATGAGACACAAAAACAGTTTGAGCGGGAAAATGACAACATGCAGAACATATTCATAACTGATTGTGGTTTACAGTCGAGTGCAACAGTGCCGCAAAGAAAACAGCAGCGTTCCAATCAATTCATTTTATTACCCGACACAAGCAGCAGCGAGGAGGTCGACAGTCACAGAAGCCTGATAACGTTTTCTGGAAAGGAAACAACAGCCGACAAGAGCGAGCGGAGGAGGAAACTGTGGTGGAGGAAGATAGTGCTGAATAGAAAGAGGAGGATGTGATGTTCATTACTCATTCTCTCTTTCAAGACATTTTAGAAAAAGAGTTTACATGTGGCGCTGCATCTCTCCACACACCATGAAGGAAGACAGGAACATCTCGACTTGAAAACCAAGATTTATTCATCAGAGATTTTCTCACATTTTGAAGGAAAAGCAAAATGATTTCAGAGTTGACTGAATGTTGACTGAAGGTGCAGAACACACACAGCAAAACACAAACTCGACGTCCATCTTTGAAACTGTTACCATCAAAATAAAATATCCAACGTTCCAGTTTCTGTCCTGCAGTCAAATCAGCTGATAAATGCACCACACAGACGAGACGTTTGAACAGAACGATGGATGAGATTTGATTGAGTCATTTTTTAAGAGCGACTACAAGCACATGTCAAGTTTCAGTTCCTGATCTGTGGCGCTGAAAAACACCAGAAGATAATTTTGTCTGGGCAGACAGTTGTGTATGAAATCATGACTAATGGCCAAAAATTAGTTTATTGTGGTCACAATAATCTTTAACCACCAAATTCTAATCAGTCCATCGTTGAGTTCAAGTGAAACACATTAAAAGAGGCGATCCTGAGGTATCATGTTAGAAGAAAAGGCCACAGGAACCTCTGAACACCAGATTCTCCTCACTTCATCCTCCACTCTCAAATCTGAAGAAATTCCCTCGAGGCATTCTGGATGTATAATTTCCATGAGAATGGGATGGAAAACACCAAAAAAGTCTAAATTCTGTGTTCACAGATTGTTAATATGAATATTTCCTGGTTTCTTTCCTCTGTGACAGTAAACAAAACAAGACATCTGAGGAGGAAAACTAACTAATCCACTCATCAAGACGAATAGACGGATTAATCGATAATGACAATGAAAGTTAGTTCCAGCTTGAGATTTAACCTCTATCACCCTGACACTCATCATCCACTGACCCAGATTCTCTCCCAGCAAGACGCATTAAGTGACTAATGTTTAACCAACGCTCAGAACAGTGAAGGCACCAAAACCTCCTGCGAACAAGGAACAAAAACAAGGCAGCAACAAAAACAACAATCTGAATGAAAGAAAGTCTCAAAAACAACATGAAATCACAACTGAATCTTTCAGTTCCTTCACTGTTTTCACACTGAAGAAGTTTTAAGTGAAGTCAGAACTCAAAGACACTGAAACCTGAAACTGTGACATCAAACGTCACGATATCTTTGACCAAAGACCTCGACATCGATCAGTGGCAGTATCACAGGGATGAATACTGGCACTTTCACAAAATATTAACACAGTGTGATTCATGGTTGTCATCAGTGATGTGGATATAAAGACTAAGTGGGTCAAGACAAATACAAGAACAAGTAAAACAGTCTAGTAGGTTCAGATAATGACATCACTTCACTTTAACGGTCTTTAAAACCAGTGATGCTGAAGTTTTTCAATTCAGTTCAGCACAACGCTGAACTTGTATATCAGCCTACAGGATTAAGTTTCATCTGCAGCATCCGACTCGTGTTTTATGTCTTTCTAAGTCTGATAAGTCTGGTGACGTCTGACGCAGCAGCTTGTTAGCTGTTGCTTCCCTGGTAAACACACCGACCTCTTCTGTCTCTCAGTACCGAGTGTCTCTGGGCTTGTTAGGTGGAGCAGACAGGCCGGTTCTGCTCCACCACCCGGCCCGTTTGCTCCACCTACGAGCCCAGAGACGCTACAACAGCCAAAGTGATCGATGTGATGACTCAGGAAACTATAACTCACAATCCACAATCTAAAGTATTTTACAAACCAACCACAAGAAAAACACAAAAAGCACAACCAGTCGACAGCAGAGTGAGAATAAGAGTTCTGACGGAGAGGAAGTAGTCGGTCAGCTGGTCGGTACCGCAGTATTTTTATTCAATAGTGTGTTTTTCATTGTTGTGTTAATGTAATTATAACCTGTGAGTCTTTATACAAAACAAACATGTTGAATCTGACTTCTTCTTTTTATTTAAACATGATTTATAATTATTGATCTTGGCCAATATGAAACTTCACTATCTACACTTACGACAAGGACAACCTATCAACATCTCTCCCATATACAGTCTGGTCTCAGGATATCGTGTCGCCTCGTGTTAAAGGATTCAGAGTATTGAACTGAGGACGACCACAGTGTAGCACCATCAGTGACAGAGTAACTTTGTGCCTCTGTCATTTCTTCTTTCTGCCGTCAGCCGTCTTCTCTTCTCTCCTGACCGATGACACTCGTCTCTCCTCTGCTGCCGGAGCTTTCGGCTGCGTGGCGTTTGCTTTCCTGTCGACACCTTCTTGTTTCTTCACTTCCAGCTTCACGGCGGTGCGTTCTCTCTCCCTCGCCAGCCTCTCCGCCTCCATCTTGTCCCGGAGAGCTTTGTCTCTGGCGAGCCTCTGCCTCTCCATCAGCTCCTTCTCACGAGCTGCTTTCTCCTTCTCGGCTCGTTCACGCTCAAACTTTTCCCTCGCTGCCTTCACTTTCTCCATCCTCTCCTTCTCTGCCCTCACCTGTTCCATCCTCTCCTTCTCTGCCCTCACCTGTTCCATCCTCTCCTTCTCTGCCCTCACCTGTTCCATCCTCTCCTTCTCTGCCCTCACCTGTTCCATCCTCTCCTTCTCTGCCCTCACCTGTTCCATCCTCTCCTTCTCCCGGGCGATTCTCTCTCTTTCCTTTGCGAGTCGTTCTCTCCCCTGTCTCGCTGCTCTTTCCTTCTCCAACCTTTCTTGCTCTGCTTTCTCTTTAGCTGCTTTCTCTAATCTCTCCTTCTCCTGAGCAGCTCTCACTCGTTCCCTCTCCATCCTTTCCTTCTCTCTGGCTAGTCTTTCTTTCTCCAGTCTTTCCTTTTCTGCTCTCTCCTTCTCTCTGGCGATTCTTTCTCTTTCCTTAGCGATGCGTTCTCTCTCCAGCCTCTCCTTCTCTGCTCTTTCTTTGGCCAGTCGTTCCTTTTCAGCCCTCTCTCGCTCCATCTTCTCCTTCTCCCTTGAGATTCGTTCTCTCTCTTTAGCAACACGTTCCCTCTCCAGTCTCTCTTTCTCCAGTCTTTCTTTTTCTGCTCTTTCTTTGGCCAGTCGTTCTCTCTCTTGTCGCTCCTTCTCTCTGGCTATTCGCTCTCTTTCCTGAGCGATGCGTTCCCTCTCCAGCCTTTCTTTCTCCGCTTTCTCTTTGGCCATCCTTTCTTTCTCAAGCCTCTCCTTCTCTGCCTTCTCTCTGGCTATTCTTTCCCTCTCTTTTGCGATGCGCTCCCTCTCCATCCTCTCCTTCTCCGCCCTCTCTCGCTCCAGTCGCTCTCTTTCTTCCTTGGCTGCCTTTTCTTTGGCCAATCTCTCCATCTCTTGTCTCTCTTTTTCTGCCCTCTCTCGAGCCAACTTCTCCATCTTTTCCTTCTCCATCCTCTCCTTCTCCATCCTCTCCTTCTCCATCTTTTCCTTCTCCACCCTCTCCTTCTCCATCTTTTCCTTCTCCATCCTCTCCTTCTCCGCCTTCTCCTTCTTTTCCTTCTCCGCCTTCTCCATCTTTTCCTTCTCCATCCTCTCCTTCTCGGCTTTCTCCTTCTCCACCCTCTCCTTCTCCATCCTCTCCTTCTCCGCCTTCTCCTTCTTTTCCTTCTCCGCCTTCTCCATCCTCTCCCTCTCCATCCTCTCCTTCTCTGCCTTCTCCTTCTCTGCTTTCTCCTTTTCCATCTTTTCCTTCTCCACCCTCTCCTTCTCTACTCTCTCCTTCTCCTTCTCCTCCCTCAGGTTTTCCTGGGCAGCCTCCAGCGTCTTCATCTTCAGCACCCAGGCCGCCTCCCTCTCCTCCTCCTCTTCGGCGAGGAAGGCCCTGATCTCGGCCAGAGCGATGCGAGCGATCCTCTTGGCCTCCATCTTCCTGTGGATCATCCTCAGCTCCTCCTTCAGGGCGGAGCGCAGCGCGGCGCCTCCGACAGGTCGGTCTGAGGTTTGGAGTGAAGGTGGTGATCGTTCACATGAATCGAACACAGCGGTCGTTGACACTCAGTCGTTAACGTGAGAACACACAGCAAACATGGAGCTGTTAGAAATGTGGAAGTGACATCACAGTCAGGGGTGATGACATCATCACCCAGTACACGTTCCACACAGCACACCAACGAACACAGCCACGTTTTTCAATGAAAAACTAAATGTTAATAAAACTTAATTTGTAAATGATTTTATAAAAATATTATCCTACTGAAATGTTGCTGTTTAATGTCTGTTAGTGAGGCTGATGATGGATTATATGAGCGATAATATCAGCTGATACAGGCTTTAAAATTTAATATCAGTCTCAACCTGAAATGAACATTTCTGCCAATATGACAGGCTGGAAAGATTACGCCACAAAAGACTATCTGACACTTACTTCCTCAGTTAATCGCTCACTTGTTTGGTCAGAAAAGGTCAAGAAAATGTCCATCAGTGTTTCAAAAAGTCCGAGATGACGTCTTCGAATGATAGAAGAAGTTCAGTTTACTGTCATTAAGGAGTAAAGAAACCAGAAAGTGTTCACATTTAAATGATGAACTATTATCTCCTCCCTCCATGTTGGTGGAAAGTCAGGTGAAGTTTTGTTTTCTCCAACAGCTGAAGTAGCTGAGGACTTATTTCAAAACGCAAAAACAACCAAAAACATGAAACAGAAGTCCTGAGATCCCAAATTTATTTGAAAAAAATGTTATTTACACCCTTTTTAATCCAGAATCTTCACTGTAGCTAGTAAGTTAAAGGTGTTAGTGCACAAACTGAGTTTTTATAATATTTAATATATATATATATATTATATATTCACACATATTATATATATATATCTGTTAAGATAACAAAGATCCTCGTTTTTGACAGATTCAGCAAAATAAAATAAAAACATATTGTTTCATGGAATATATCACAACTGTTAAATAAAATGATTCATTCATGGATTTCTGGATAAAAGATAAGTTTGTGATAAACGTGCATTAGACCATTTAAGATATCAGACCAACATCATGCCTTGAATACAAGTCAGACCCAAACACAGTGTTTTGTTCAGACGTGCAGGCGGCAGGTTTCAGTACCTCTGGTCCGGTTGGTTCTGGCAGCAGGCCCGTCTGCTGTGTCGTCTACCACAGAGGAGACACAGCGTTTCACAAACAGCTCCACGGCAACAAAGAGCTGGATATCAAATCGTTCATTCACATGGTGAGCTCACATTACGACTTCCTCAGTCAGATGGAGACGACACAGGATGAATCTGTGGTCCAAACTGACTCACACACACAAACACAGACTGACTACAACTCTACCTTTAGGGAGTTTAATCTCTTCATCTGTGGCGTCTAGCGTCTTGTCTTCTAGGATGACACACACACACACAAACTGTTTGATACTGAAGCAGAAATCAAAGTTCATATCATCAAACCAGGTGAAACAAACTGCTGCCACAACACACTCAACACAAAAAGGTGCTCACGCCTCAAAACACAAGTCGTTTGTCATGTGTGCTGATTTTTTAAAGCCTGTACTGCAGCCAGCCACCAGGGGGCGACTGTGATGTGATGGCTTCACTCCTGAGGAGCTGACAGGTCGTTCATCTTATCTATGATGTGTATAAAAAGAAAGAGACTGCATCAACGATCTTAACGATCTCTTCTTCAGCTGACTGAGCTGTTCCAGGAATATGACAGTCTGCAAACCTAATTTTACATGTTTTATATGAGTTTACTGTAATCAGGTAAAGCTTTGGTTAACACAATGTTTGAACTAATATCTTACAAATTTCATGCAAAGATACGGTGAATCCAATCCAAGCAGACTGTGTGTTGACGTGTCTACAACAAGCAGAGACGTTAAAAGTTAGAAGATACGTGAAAAGTTCTTTACTGATAGTTTACTGATCTAATTACCTCTGTGTGCCTGACGTCACCCTGAAGCTTTATACCAACAGGTGGAAGTGACTTTACTTCCTCGCAGAAGAGGAAGAAATTAAAGCCAAAGGGAAGCATTTGTTCATCCATCAGACTGGTAGATAAACCAGCCGACGAGCCACCGAAGATCCTGAACTGTAAACTACAATATGAACCCTTCATTTTCACTCTGCAGCCAACCAAAGACACCAAGTGTGTCCAGCAGTCAATTTAAGGTTCAAATGTTCAAGCTACTATCATCCAAAAAGATGAGCAACAACACAACAAATATCAAGTCGGACGAGGAGCATGAAGGAAAGAATCACAGGACTTTCATCCAGGAGACAGTTTAATAACTGAAGTTACATATGAAAAACAGGAACACTGATAACTGAAGTAACGCAGTTATTTGAACTCAAACCATATTTTCTAATCTGTGTAGGGGTTAGCTGAGCCTCTTTCTCTCTACTTTTGCAACCAAAACACCAAAGGCCGCCAATGCCAAAGCCATTTTCAACCTTTACGCAGCGTACTCTCCATTCAAAGTGCAAATATAAGCCAGAGGTTCAGTGGCTACAGATTACCTCCACCTGGTGGTCTGGAGAGTTTATTGATCCCACACAGACACAGAACACACAAGCTGGTTGGCTGTCGGCTGCAGTCTTTGTGGTGCGTTTAAGTGCATCTTTCCGACTGAGACACATCAGTTGTCCTTCGTCACTGTTAGTTTGGTTGAAGTCGATGCGGTGCATCTGATCCCTGACATGCAAGTTTAGAAACTGAATTAACTCTGACGTTCACACGTGTCACACATGCTTCCAGATTCATTCACTTACTCAGGATCAAACATGCGGTAACACAGGAGCGTGAGGCAGTACCTTTACTTTTACCTTTACCTTTCTCCTTCACCTCCTTCTTGTCCTCTATAAGATTTGGAAACAGACCAGGAGATCTTAGCAGAGTCTCAGTGGATGAAATGTCCACACATATAAAAACGTTTTGCTCAGTACCTTTTCTCAGCCTGTCTCTCCTGAGAGCAGGACCCTTTAACTTCCTGTCATCTGAACAGACAGACAGCAGAGCGAGTTAATGAAAACTACCAGCTTCATGTCACACAAATCTGTTTTTAACCGTGGACGATCATCAGCTGCGTTCAGAAATGAAATGCATCCATTTTACAGAGAAATAAGAACGATGAGAAGAATCAAATCCAGAGTTTTACACTAATTCACGACACTCTGTTTATTCTGTCAGTCTGTTGTAGCTCGTTAATGTTACACGTGTCATTTCGTGTGACAAAGGTCAACAGAAACAGATGTTAGTGACAAACAGAGGATGAGTGCAGACGGTCACACAGCAAACACTCGGACTTTAACAATGGCTGCAGTCTATTAAAGTCATGCACGGGAGCCATTGTGCTCCATAAACTGCACGCTCGTCTAAATGCCTGTTCAGTGATAGTTTGTGGCATCTTAGACAAAATGAGAATATGGTTGGACATGGCGGCCATTTTACTTTGTCCCAAAACTGGATTATGCCACAAATTTTGCACCCAAATTTGACTCAAAATGGCCGCCACATGGCTCCATATCTGAACATTTTCAGGGCCCCAAACGTTACCAGATGTCAGGTCTGTATGGAGACGTGAATGATTCACCTCGACACTTCAGTCACGGTGGAAAGTAAAATGGCCGCCATAACGTGTTTTACTGATGGTTCAATATCTGAAGTTGTTGAGGGCCACAAACTGTTCAGCTGTACAAACAGTCATCAATTCATCATTATAATCAAAATATAATCAACACAACTGTAAGCAGCTTCGTTTGTGTCGTTACAACCAACCGTTCAACCTTTCAGTTACAAGATAACGTCACTGTTAAACATCACGGTGGATTCCATCACACACTACAGGAATATTACTTTAGTATTAACTGTCGCCTCGTTCATTAAGCTACTGTAAAGGTTTATAAAGTTATAAATCAGTTACAACTTTATAATGGCCGTCCTTCACAGTATGTATTTACCAGTGACAAGAAATTATAGATATCAGTAACAACTAAACATGAATCACTGCTTTATAAATGGTTTATAAAGCAATTTAATATTGTTAAAAAACTGTTAACTAAAGTTTCATTCTTACCATATATTAATGATGGTTATTATAAAGTGTCACCAAATCAAATATCACAATATTTCTGGTTGATATCGTGACAATATTGTAGAGAGGAAGTAGAACAGCATGACATCACTTTACTATAATAATCCTTTAAAACCAGAAGACGGCACGAATGTAAGTTCATATGTAGTCTAATATGATGATAACGGTATAATATGGAGATATAACCTTGTCAAACACTGAAGTAGCTGAAAAGGTTCTCGTCAGGTGGTGCTGTGGGCCGGACACGGTGTGAGAAGATGCTGCTTCAGAGCCACAGAAGCACATTTTTAAACTAGTTATTAGATTGAAAGATCATCGGTGAACCCATAAATAACCCATAACACATCCAACTTAACCTGATGTTGTGGGGAAGCTGTGCCTTCAGACATACTGACAGGCTCCGGCAAAGCAAAGCAAAGAAGGAAACAGTCTCAGTATCTGTACATCAGGGGCTGGATCTCAAGTCTGTCACGTGATCATCCCGATAACTGAAGCTCCCCACGATTGACCAATTGTGAGTGATTCTTATCACGATCAGTGATATACTGATTGTTTATTTCCTAGTACAGACTCCAACAAAAGTTTTAAGTGAAAATAAAAAATGTGTTGTTCCCAGTAATCATGATAATGATACTATCTGTCAAAATAATCCCAATTTGACTTTGATTTTCCTTATTGTGAAGCCCCAAAAAATACCGATATACAGTTTGTCACGAGCCAGTACAGGCTCATATTTCCAGTTTCTTTCCCAGGACTATGAGCCCAGTCTGCCAAGTTTGGCCCGGCAGTGGAGACCAGACCGTCCTCCATCAGGTCCTCTGCACCACAACACACACACTCCCATCCTCCTCCAGCTGGACGGGGCTACATCCCAGTCTGGTCCACAGAGGTCGGCAGTGGGACCAGGGAGCCCTGTTACGGGCTGTGGCTCTGCTTCCTGTCCTCCTATTGGTTCTGGAGGTCCAGTATGACCCCTTCGACCCCCCCGTCATCAGAGGAGGTCGCGTCACCCTCCTCCTGCATCTCAGCTGCCGCCTCCTTCCCCTCCTCCTCTTCCTCGCCCCGCTCTACCGGCGAGGACACTACGTCATAAAGGAAGGTGAAGAAGCCATAGATCCAATCAGAGCCCTCCTCAGCTAAAATATTAAGAACCTCCTCAAGCGACTCGGCATTCGCACTACCACCGCCATCTTTGGACAAGCCTGACGAGAGAGAGAAAAGGAGGGAAGGCAGGATGGGAGCAGAGGTGGAGACGAAAAAGTGGATGGTAGAAACGAGGAGGAGGTGAAAGAGGGAGAGTCCAAAAGGAAGTGAATTATAGGACAAGAAGGAGGAGAGGGAATATTTAATGAGAAGGAGAGAGGAAATAATAAGAGATCGAGAAAGAAGGATACAAAGCAGGAAGGAGGGAGGATGGAACAAAGGAACGGAGATCAACCGGAACAAAAACAGGGCAAAAATAAAGGATGATGATGTGGGAAAGAGAGAGATAGTGAGTTAAAGAAGTCGCATTTAGACCATTAACAACAAAGAACTTCCTGTCTCAGTCTCGTCAGGCAAACTCTGACTTCCTGTCTGGCTGCTGAGGCGGCCATGTTGGCTCTATTTCCTACCAAATTCTTCAGGGTCTTAACTTAAGATTTACAGGATGATACAGGTTGGTAGTTACATGTCTGACTGCTGTGAATCCACTGATGAACCCATCAGACACAATACAAATAATTCAGTTTGCTCAGTTTGGACGTTATCAATGTCCAGATGATGATACAGTGCATGAAGTCTTTTAAGATCGACGTTGACGTTTTTATGTATTTCCTGATGTTGCAAAGTTTTTATAATTTAGTCCTGAGAGAAACAATATTTCATATATTTATCTATATCCTAATGTTTGAAATAGAAGCGAGTAAAAATCGATGGATAATATCAAAGCGAGGAGCTGAAACAGACCTGCTTCATTACAAACTGTGCACACTGATGGCGACATGTGACCATCAATAACACCCAACTAACACCCGCTAACATCTGGATTTGGTCTTTTCTCTTTAGTGGCTGATTGATAGAACAGCTTAGAGAGACGACAGGAAACATGATCACACGCATCAGAGCGCCACAGGTCGAACTCGAACCCTCGGCCGCTGCATCGAGGTCGATGTACGCGGGACGTGCGCTCTGACAACTTGGATTTTGTCTTTACGTCAGTTTGCATTCACTCACACATCAAATGACTCTGCAGTAATCACGCTGAGAGACCTTGTGGTTGATTGACCCTGGCTGTCCTCCGTCACTCTGATTCATATCGAGCTGGACTAGAATTTAAAACCCTTAATGAACAACAAACGAAGGGAGTTTACGAGCATCTACTTGATATATATTTACATATTTTTATGCAGCACAACCACATTTTAATGGGTAGATTCACAGTTAAGTTGAATTATTGTCTAACTTGTGTTCAGTTGGACTATAAGAAGAAAACCAAACAGAAAGTGAAGGATTATCATCAGTTAGTACAGGCTGCCAAACATCAACTCACAACAGCTGAACTCTGAACTTTAACATCATCACGATGCTGATTTTTCAAAACAGGCGATCAGAAAGTGTCATGACTGTGAGTTGACACACCGTCGCGGCTGGTTTTATACCCAGTGACACACAGATCTGCCTGAACTCACTCACTGCGTTAGTCGGGTTCAAACCACAGAGAGAGAAGACTGATAATGTTACAGCTGAGGCGCCGTCACATGACTGTAAACCACATCAGTTCCTCAGACGCTACACACAGAAAACAAGCACGGTAAAAAAAAGAATCAAAGTGAACTTGCCGAGCAGAACTTTAGCATCTTCCACGTCAAAGTCTCCGTCTCCGTCTGTGTCGTAGGCCGTCAGCTTCCCTGAGGGAGGAAGAGGAGGAGAGGAAGGCTGAGCATCCCATCATCGACACAAACACTCACAGAGGGTTTAACAGTAGAAATGTCCAAATAAAAATACTCTTAAATTCATGCCTGAGCAGCTGGTGAATATGCTGTGAATAATAAAGGTTATGTCACTTTTTAAGTGGTAATCATAGTGTAACGTTCATGTTAATGCACTTATAAGAATCTCACTGTAAGTTAAGCTTCCCACTATTAACTGCATAAAAAGTGTGACAAAAGAAACTCATCAGGCTTTTATAAATGTTCTTAAGAGTCAATAAACAGTTCAAACTGTCTCATAACTTCTGTAAATGATGCTGTCGTTAACACTTATATAGACTTAATGATGTTGGTAAGTATGTTATCAGGACATATATGGGCCTGATTATCTAATAACTAAAATATAAAAGATGGTGACATCATCATGACCCCTGACCAACACAGCACAGGACTCAGAACACACTGCATGTGTTCATGGAGCTGAAAGCAGCTTTGGATTAAAAGCTCAAACACAAAGAAACATTTCTTGTGTAAATGAACCTGTGGAGCTGTGAGCTCTGACCTGGCCTGTACCCAAAGTCTGTACATCATGTTGTATTTACGTTGTTAGCTTGCCAAGCTAATGCACAGAGTTAGAAACACAGACGACACTTGATAATAACTGAACCTGAACTAAAGCCTAAAGATTTCCGCAGCAAAATGGTTTCATTTCAGGAAGCAGAACTCAATTTCTTGTACAAGCTATTAATAAGAACAAAGAATGCAGCTTCTGAATAGCAGCAGTAAGTCAAAGTGCATGAACGGTTCATTTAAACCAGCGGAGCTATAGGAAGAGGAAGGATGTGGTGGACGAGGACGGTGATGTCTCAAACAGTAACGTTTCACATGGTGTCCTTCATCTTCTGTTTTTGACTCACCGATCTACGAAATCACTACAAAATCTTGTCTCACAATATAAATTCACTCCAATCACACGTCTCTGAGGTTGTTTGTCAACCATCACACGACCTTTCGTTAAGTATTTGAAGCTTGATGTTGTTAAGTGAACAGTGTATGTTACGATTAAAGTAGGTAGCTTGATGCAGTTGCCATATAATCAAAGTTTATGAGATTTGTTTTTATTAATTACAAGTGAGTTAATGACTGGAAGGATCTGCACGAGGTACAACAGAAATATGTCAGCGTGGCTGATGTTCCACCAGCAGACTGAAAATGAAAGAGTTCAACAGCTTAAAGCTCAAACAAGCAAAGATCCTGTTGTGTGGTTCAGCTTATCTGGCAGGTCAGCCACCTCGCTCACCTCGCTGAGTTTCTCTTTTTCCGTTGCCTTGTTTGTTTTTAGTAGGAAACCATATTGAAATTAGCACCAAACAAATGCGCCTCAGTTTCCATCTGTCTTGTGCTCTTGCTCTGTCTGTCTCTTCTTAGAAAAAGGTGTGTGGTCACATTCACCACCTACATCGTCGCCTCTCCTGTCTGAAGCCCTGGATGGAAAAAAAACACTTTGCATGTGTTCACTCACTGCGGCTTGTTTTCATAACTAAATGAAACTCAGGTGAACATGTGCAGGGTTTTGTTGGTGACGGCAGTAAAGGTTCTGGTACAAACTGGTATGACTGGTATGAAGTCCGGTTGACTGACAGGTGAAGTAACTAACATTGATGATCTGGTTACAATCAAATGTTTTCCTGAGAATACTCTGAATTCATCCTTTGGACATCAAAGATCATGTCTGATCGATAAAGGACCTACAGTGAATGCAGTACTGACTCGTGGTGTTGGTTCTGGATCCTTTGGGTCCTGTGGGATGGGAGGTGGGCCTCCATGGATCAGACTTGCTCTGACACGTCCAATGGATGCTTCAACCGGACCTCCTAATTCCCAATGCGACTGAACATCTGTAATGTGGATCACAATTGGCTCTGACCCCTGGAAGTCTGGACACAGACTGTGTGATCCGGGGAGTCGGTAAGGGATCTTTGGGTCGTGGGTTGAGGACTCTGTGAATCCAACTTGTTCTGGCAAATCTCAAAGATGCTTAAAGGCCACTGCAGTTGGGGGAGTGCCGTTGTGAAGAGGGGGTATTTTGTAGTTTGGGTGGGTGATGCCTGTCAAATGGCTTCCCACATGAAAACCCCAAGGTGTCCCAGCAGAACACTGCGCTATAACCAAATGATCGATGTTACTCGCTTCACCTGTCAGTGATTTTAATGCTGGCTGACTGGTGTAAACTCATAGCAGAGCTGTTGATCTTGAGAGCAGTTTGTTGAATGTGTCTGGTACCACGTCCATTATGGTTTCTAGTTCCGGGACACAGGTATTGATAACTTATCACTAAATATAACAATGGCTTTAAATAGATGCTACTAAGCTTCTTGACTATGTTCTATTAATTGACAGAAAGCTTTTATTAAACAGCTCTTAGTTTGTCTGCAGTTCTTCTTTACTGACCTACATCTGTATTGTTTCCCTTGAATGGTGCGTATTCATTAACCTACACTACATATTCTTACTTTTACTTGCTTAGTTTCTGAACCATCTAAGCTTTGACCTTCACTTTTTTATCCCCATCTTGGAGTCGCTGGATGACACAGATGGCTCTGATGGAAGCACACAGTGTTATGTGGAAATGTAAAGATGGTGGATGTTTAAATCTTGAGACCGTACCTTGTAAAACTTCAGAAAAGTTCATACGAAACTCCTTAGCTCTGGCTGCATGCAGAGACGACACACAGAGAGAAAAGAGGAAGAGAAGACGAAGCCACAGGAGATTATAGCATTGCAGAGTGAACCTTAACCTGTCTGCATTCAAAGAGGACTCGATTAGTACAAAGCAACACAGGATGACAGAGAGGACACGGTGCTGCAACATGTCTCACTTCATCACTTCACCTGAGTTTTAAAAGCTGCCAAAAATTACATTTAGACTGCAGCTGCTTTACTGTAAAGCATCGCAGATAATTCACAAACGTATTTGTGCTTTGCTGGATAGTTTTATGTCATAAAAGGGCCATTCTGCGCTGTTTGTCGCAGTAAATCAGAACAAAGTTCAATTAAATGTTTCTCAGATATACTGAATAAACACAAATCCAGGGAAATAGGGGTGTCAGGATTCTCAAAGATCTGACTTTCAAATATAAGGTCACAATGTCATTCCATTTTAAATGTACACATTTCTGTCTGCACTGACTCTGATCGAAACTGAAAGCTTGTTTCATACGATTTCCAGTTGAAGATCAAAACTGTGCTGCTACTGAGAAGAGCTGGTACGCAAGAAAAATGTCAAAATTCAGCATACTGGCCCACTTCAAGCTCTGATTTAGGACTTTTTTCAGATAGTGCAGCACTGAAAGACTGTAAACATCACAAGTAAGTTAACATTCTTGTCATTTAACCTGAACAGGGAACTCCAGGAATATCAAACTGACTCAGGTCTTTAACCTCACACGCTCTGAGCTCAGCAGCTCTTATCTCGTCTCCATCTGAGAAATGTGTGAGATGCAACCAGAAAGTGTCAAACAGGCAGCAGCTCATCAGTCAAATGGGAGATGAAGCTTGAGATAAGATAAACATGGCTCATGTGACTGTGTGTGTGTGTGTGTGTGTGTGTGTGTGTGTGTGTGTGTGTGAGACTGTGTGTGTCTGTCTGTCTGAGAGGAAGAGGTTGTGAAAGTCATGTATGACTGTCATAACCACATGAAGCTAGAAGCAGGCGCCTATGTGAAACCAGCATTTGTTAAAAATTTCAGTGCAATGTCTGTGTGTGTGTCTGCGTGTGTGTGCGTGTGTGTGCGTGTCTGCGTGTGTGTCTGCGTGCGTGTGTGTGTGTGTGTGTGTGTGTGTCTGCGTGTCTGCGTGTGTGTCTGCGTGCGTGTGTGTCTGCGTGTGTGTCTGCGTGCGTGTGTGTCTGCGTGCGTGTGTGTGAACCACATTGAGTTGCCGTTGAGAACTTGAAATGATGCCAACAAATGTGACAACACAACATTATTAGTTTTTGCTGTGAAAGTCTCTGATGCTTCACATGTTTCAGTTTGTCTTATTTCTTCACATTGTGTCATACATTAACATTTGTGTTTGTCAACCATCTTATCTGGTGTGTGTGAGCTCCTGCACCCTCTTCAGACAGGGTGTGTGTTAACTTATGCCAGGTGAGTTGTATGAAGCCATTTTTTGTTGTTTTTTTGGGAGAATGCTGCAACATTTTGGAACTTATCCTTTAATGCAGTTAGAAGAAAGTCATATGAGAACAAACAGTCCCTGCTGACCTCGGCGCAGGTGGTCTTACATACCGATGACGCTGTCGTAGTCCACGATGTCGAAGTAGACCACAGCCACAGAGCTCCAGACTCCCAGCAGAGCCAGGACCACGAACCAGGTGAACATGGAGTACTTAGGACCTCCTCCTACGTCTCCTCCTCCTCCTCCTCCTCCTCCTCCTCCTCCTCCTCCCTTCTCCGTCCTCTTTCCATTCTTGCTCTCTACTGGCGGCGTCTTCCCCTCTGAGGACATGAAAATGTTCACATTAAAAGCTGTTTATACTTCTTATCCCACTGCATTTAAAACAGCGTGCAGTTGTAGTCAGTAGGATGCAGTATGAGTACTGTTGCTATGGTTACCTGTAGGTGAAGATACCTTGCTGCCCGTTTTGACTATGTTTGAAGACACGCCAGGTTATATCTTCACTTCACATGTCAGAGAAAGGTCGACAGAGGCATGCAAGTAAGTTACACAAGATAAAAACATGATGTTATGATGATACACTGTGAAAACTGACAGTTATCAGACCATACGGTACTGAAACTGCCATTAGGGTTATTAAAACTACATATGTTTCAAGTTTTATACGTTTTTACATCTTATAATGAAGCATTTGTCATCGATAGCATTAAGACAAGAATTTGACAAAATGCTAAATAGTGCAAACCAACATGGAGGCACATAACCAGATAACCAGACGCTGTGCAGCTCGACCCAGGAATAGAGTGAGAGACATGGAGTCAACATGACCCTGACAGAGAGAGAGAGAGAGCTGACAACAGCTGTTTGTCCTCCATCACTGACAGCTGAAACAGCTGCAGCTAATGACAACAGATGTCTGCTTTTATATCACAATCACACGTAATCAGTGCTCGAGACAGAAACCAGAAATAGCCGCCTGGTGTTTTATCAGACTCTTAGTTCGGTACAAAAGTGCAATGAAACCATGGGAATGGTTCCTTCACTGACTGAGGGGACGGCAGCGATGCGTCAAAGTGTCTCAAAGACATTTTCATGGGTTCAAATGTCTGTTATACAACACGTGTTAATGGAAGAGATGGAGTTACAAAGTGTGAGGAGCTATTTTAAAGTCGTCAGAAGGTTTCACAGGTAAAGGTCTTATTCACTGTCCAATACATAATGTTGAGCTCCTCAAGTCTCAGATGGACATAAACCTCTCCTGGTTGACTCATCAGTGCAGAAGATGGATGGAAAGTGAAAAGCCTTCGGACATGAGCCCAAGAAGAGGCACGACTACGACTACTGAAGAAGCAGCCCACACACCCCTGCAACATCCAGAGCTACACTACGGATCAGTCTGAGTAAAGTGCAGAGAATGCAACCGCAGATCTCCCAGTCTGAGAAGAACTGAAGGTCCTGCAAGTAAACCAGGGGGATACATGATAAGGTCCACATGTCCAGACTGCTGCAGCCACGACTGCACGAGGGAGTAGTGATGTCACACAACAATGGCGTCATGTGAGGGATCTCATCATGTTACAGTCGACCACGTTTTATGATCACGTCTGGCGTCTTGCAGCTCAAACGCTTTGAGATCGGAAGCTGAAAGTTTCAACAAGGAAATTCTGACCTGCAATGCAGCATAAACTGCACAAATAAAAGCCCAACCCGATTCTGTTTGCTGGAGGGCTTTTACTGTGAAGGAGGGACTGAGTTAGTATTGAACACATGCTACTCACCATGCAAGGTCAAACCAAACCAGTAAACCCACAAAGACCCAAAGTCACTGAGCTGCTGAACAAATAAAACCTAATGAGATAATTTTTTACCAGTGAATCATTAAGCTTTCCACCTCATAACCAACCAATCCAAACCAATCCATGCCAAAACAAGCTCATGAACCTTCCCTACCTGTCTCCTCTACGACAGGCTGCACTTCCTCCTTCATCTGCGCGACCTCCTCCTCCTCATTAACGCCTCCTAACCAAACCAAACCAAACCAGGCCAGATAAGAACCAAGCCAAACCAAACCAGGTCAACAGGTCACACTCTGATCCTACCTGTCTCCTGGACCACGGGCTCCATGTCCTCCTGTATCAGAGGCTCCGCCTCCTCCTCATACACCTCCTCTTCAGTGTACACCTCTTCCTCCTCCTCCGCAGTGTGGACCTCCTCTACAGGGACTGAGGAGGGCGAGGAGGAGGAGTAGGAGGAGCCATACTGGCGGTAGCGCTGCATCGACCGTCTCAGGTCTCAGCTCAGGCAAAAAACAGGACTAAGCCAGACCAGAACCGGACAGGGTCCAGTGCAGGCAAACAATCCAGACCAGACAGACACAGTGGGCTGAACACTAAACCACCATCAACATACAGAAAATATCTAAGAATCTGAAGTGACCCTAACTCTTAATGCTCCAGTAAAGAACGAGCAATTACAAATCTATCTCCTCAAACTTTTCAGAAAGATGAAGTACTTTAAGAAAGAGCAGTTTAAAAAGTACAAAAGAAATCAATGACGTGATGAAAGGCGATAAAAGCAATCTGAAAGAACAAATATTCCAAACTAGTGATCATCCAAACAGGAAACACATCAAAGGAAAGCAGCACACGGAGAGAACGACTGAAAGTGACTGAGAGAGGAGAAAGAAAGACAGAAACAAAGAGCTCCTCCTCCTCCTCCTCCTCCTCCTCCCAGCAGTGCTACAGTCTACTGGCCATCCAGAACCTGATCCCCACTATTATTAGAGCTGACAAACCCAGGGACACTGTGTGTGTGTGTGTGTGTGTGTGTGTGTGTGAGATGCCAGAGAGGACAGAATACCCCACAGAATAACCTTGACACTTGTTTGTTCTCACACACACACACACACACACACACACACACACACACACACACACACACACACGTGGTACAGTGTCAACATGTCACTATAACCGGAGGGACAGTACATGAAGTTTAATGTCCCGCAGCAGACGAGGATCATGTTAGAACTCACAGGTTTGATGTGTAACGCTGGTGAATCACTACCAGGTTCAGATCTGTTCACAATAATGTGCCTGACACTGTATTATCATCACTTTACTGTAGTTCAGCCTTTAAAAACAGGACAAGACAACACTTAAGTCATATAATGAAATCCAAAGTCTAAGACGATACAGTACGGATATATTGCCCGGCCCAAGATGAAATAATTTAAACCAATTTAACCAACATTTCAGTCCCAGCTGTCAGTGTTTAACACTTTCAGTTTGAAGCGGCGCTGTGAGTGGCGAACATGGAGGTGTTCAGTAATGCATCTCCACGTTTCCCACTTTACAAACATGATGCTGATGTGAACCCGAACCACTAATGGAACTTATTACTGGATGACTGGCACATCCATTATTAATACTGTGATTAATATAGTTTGGAATAAAAGGCACTGGGAAGTTTGAGAAGGAGTAAAGTAATAAAGTGGTAAGTAGAAAGGAAATGTAAACTACTGATCCTCTTTACTGGTTATTGGATAAAGACACACCAACAACGAGTGAGACAGTGAAAAATGTTTCCCGTACTGAGTCCTAAATCTTTCATGAGTTTTCTGATGTTTCCCCTGACTGTCATGATATACCCATATTGACAATAACAGTGATATTAAAGAAATTAAACATTTACATCCTGTTATCAAACACATGATCATGTTGTGTAAATAGTCCAGGACTGATCTGAGGCCCTGTGGATGTTTTCATATTATCAGTTCACCCAGCTGCCTTTTCCTTATTCAATTAGTATGACTGTTTGTTTTTTGTTTCTGTTTTACAGTTATGGTTACAGACTCCCTCTCCACCTCTCTACACTCAAGAGTTTCAGTTAATACATTTGCGAAGAAAAAGAGACAAAACACACAATAAACGAAGTTAAACATGAATTTGACTAACCCCAAAATATTCTACAGATATTGCGATAGTGTATTGTGAATTAATTCAGCCAAATAATTATCTAGTGAAAATCTAACATATGTAACATCTTTCAGATCAGCAATAAGTGGTTTTGGATAATTTCAAACTCAGAATTTTAATATCAGAAGTTAATGAGGTAATAATACAACCTCCGTAATATGTATTTTTTTTCCCCATCAGTGAACAAACAAGCTGTTCTCAAGCTAGACAGCTGGCAGGGTCCGCCACACATATAAACAAAGTAAAACATTATAAATCCTGTTGTCCTTCAAGGTCAGTTTGTTTATTCAGTCATCACAACAAAAAGTTTGATTATTTAGTTTGTTTCGGCAGATATCAGTTGAATCTTTCTTTCCGCAACAAATTGTCTTCCCCAAAACTACAGACTGCTTCTTTAATCAGGATACTAATCAAATATCACCCCACAACATATATGGAAAAGGCCATTGAACTCACCACTGCCTTAGACACAACACCAGAAACATGTTTTTACCTGCTGTAATAATTAATAATCAAGATGAAAATGAGTAATGATTGTAGAATAACCTGAGAGGTTTGTGTCAGGCTTATAAACGTACAGCTGGTTTATCTGAGGCAGCTGTGGCTCCATCCCTGGACCTCCATCATCCAGGATGCTGCCTGTTAAAAAGTTAATAGCTTGTTAGCTAATGATAGCAGGCTATCTCTGACGGTAGCCTGGTTAGCTTCGCGTCAGTAGCACGGAAGGCTCCATGTTAGTGCTGACAGCCACACGGAGCATCATGTGATTGAATCCCAGTTAAATCAGACAGAGCCAGTCCTCTACATTCACGGAATTTTGACAGCTAGCAAAACATGGCTAAAATGGCCCAGTTTTCTTGTATCGCGAGGACGTCAAACCAGACTCCGTTCAAAACTCCGCCAATTGAATGTGTTTTTGCTCAGTGGCGGAGCAAACGCCTGAGAAATCAAGAAAAAAAACATTCCCATAAATATATAGAATCCACTTTTCAATTCGGCGTGGATGAAATCCACAGAATATCTTTACTTTGATACAATCTTAACCTTAACTGCGGGTTAACGCCGCTCCTAGACACCCAGCAGGACGCACTTCATGCCAGAGGAACACCGTGGGAACCACAGGCAGCCCGACGCCGAAAGCAGTAGTTTGTGCCGCATACTGTGTCGCTATGTTAGCCGCAGTGAAGAAATGCATCTTAAACGATGACAAGCTCAAACATCTTCGGTTTTGACCAGCCGGACTTTGCCGAAAAGGAAAACTACCTAAATTAGCTGAATATGAAATGGAAATATGTGGAGAGGACACGGAGGCGCGTCCCGGGCTCCGTGAATCTAGCGAAGAAAGGGTAACTTGCTGACCTTTTTTGGACTGGGTTCTGGAGTTCTTTCTCTGGGCCATTGCTTCGTAGATTCTCCAATGTAGATTTTCCACTAAAGCAGCTGCGAAATAAGAAGCTAGCTGAACGGTGAGTGTGTCAGAAACACGGACAAAGTGACGCCGCTCGGTGTGTTCAGCTCTCAGTGATGAAGAGACGTCTCCACCGAGAAATCACGTCCTCACTTGGATACCAGCAAAGCCAAAGTCCATAGTAACCGTGACTGACCCTACATTCCACCAATCAGAGCCATGGAATCAGGTCAGGGGCGGGACTAGAGGCGGGCTCTGGTGATTTTAGACCAATCAGGTTGCAGCACAGCTTCCCAGTCTCGTCCTTGTCTTTGGAAAGGATCAAAAACGTGGCAGAAGAAGAAGAAGAGTGTGAAACATCTGGGCGGAGAGCAGACGTGACCTGAGGACAAATACTGACTTTAACTTTATTTGTGTACTATATACGTGTCAGTGCACAGGTGTGTAATGTCGATGATAGAATTAATAGCAGAACAAACTGAATCACATGATGTGGTACAAATATTAACACAGCTCATTAAAGATCAAACTGTACAAACACATTTTCTTCTTCGATAAACTTCAACTTTGCTCCTCTCTCTTCTCCCCTGACTGCATCATCATCATCATCATCATCATCATCATCATCATCATCACCTCTTTATGAGTAATCAGTGATGTATCTCTGTTGATGAATAAAATGAGCAGCTCCCCCTGCAGCACTTTAATATTTAGTGCTTGTATTACTGCGGTCAAGCCAGCCGTGGTAAGCTAAGTTATCTGATCTGATATTAATTTTATTGACTTTATTGATTGTTGGAATCAGAGTGAATAATAAAACAAACCGAACAATGCGTCTGCGACTGAACCACTGAGCTGCTAAACTAGGTACTTCCAAGGTATTTTTAATGTATTCTGTTTGCATAATCTGTGTCAAAACCCTTGACAGGGAAAGAGAATAAGTATATTTCACCCAACTTTGATGTGGAATAAAAAAAAAAAAAAAAAACTTTACATAAGTAGTAAAAAATAATCATTGTTTTCTGGTAAGAATTCTGATTACTTGAAAAATACACAGTAAAAGTACCTTTTATTATGCATGCAAGTAGTCTAGGAAGTACCAAGTTCAGCAGTCAATGAATCTTGCACAATTTGTGGAAAATAACTTTTTTATTCCACATCAAAGTTGGGTGAAATTGATGCATTCAGGTGCGCTCCAGGACAATGGGAGATGGGAGCTGTCAAACCTGAGGGGACTGTGTCAAGCAGGCGCCACCTACTGGACATTAAGGTCGATGCACTTCCATTTGTCACAAACACAATGTGATAAAATATTAGAAACTTTTTCTTATTTATGACTGATCAGAATATTACGTCACTGACCTCCTCATGCAGTTCCCAGGGATCGTGTTTGACTCAGAACCAGATCAGAATCCGAACTCCGTTATTGGTCCTGCAAACAGAGACATCTGTGAGTCACAGCAGCCTAAGGACAGTTCAATTTATCAATAAACAATAATAATAGTAGAAAATAAACAATATATAAAAAGTAAGAAAGACATTCCTATATACATAATATGTACAATTGCCACGCCCCTTTCTGTGACATCACCCCCATGAAGTCATTTGATTTCATTCACATTTAATTTCATTTATTTTATTTTTTTAAAAGTACAGAACAGAAATCAGTAACACTTCAGCTGAGGTGTCCAAATTACCTGACTGCACCCGATTACAGTATTAAAGTAACTTGATTACATTCTGTTAGTTTTGAATAATAACTAATAAATACCAGAGAAATTAAATATCAATAAAAAAAATGAAGAATTATTTTTATTCTTTTTTATCAACTGTTTATCTGTGTTAGTTCTATAATTACATAATTATAACTGTTGGAATTACTTAAGTCTCTTATGACACCAGAGGCCCAGGCCAGGACTCGAACCCTCAGCTAGTATTAATTCCTAATCATGGGGGTTATGCTCTACCCACTGAGGTAGTGTCCAACAGTTACCTGTCTCTCAGGTAAAGCCACTATGCAAAATGAGTCCCGCCCACAGAGTTTCTGACCAATGCAGGTGGTGCGTGCCAAAAGGGGCGTTTTCCCGCGTAAAGATAGTGGATTTCCCTCCAAAACCTCAGATGTGTATAATAATGGCTGAGGGATCTCCACTCTGGTTGGCTCTTCTCTGAGGACACGAGCACGGTGAGTAAACTGTTCTGTATAAATCTGCTTTGTGTGTCCAGTTACCTGCTCAGTACAAGTATATTCATGTCTGTGAGGGGGGTGCACAGATCCGTTATTACCTACTGATCTCAGGTAATTAGCCCAGGTGATCTTCCTTCATATATCCGCAGCTCCACATAGTAACTACCTTCATGTTGTCTGAACCCAGAAAGAGCTACATGTGTGCGTGTTAAAATGGAGCCAGCCTCCCTCTCATGTCGGGGAGATTTGATTTTGCTTCAAAACTGCGTGGAATAACTCTGAACACGAAGCAGAATTCGTCTCATTTAACTCATAAGTATCGAGGTAAATTTGGCTCGAACATAATCTTAATTAACCTCATTAAATCCGCCATGGACCGTGTGGGTGCACCAAACCTCCATTGTGATTTCGTCCGTTTTATCTCTGCAGTGTTTATTACATGAATAATGTTACAGTAAATTAGATTTGGGACACTATCTCTGAACAAGTCGCTAGTTTCGGTAAAATCGGCATGATTTTTTAATGTGTTTAATTATTCTTTATAAAGACATGAAAGCTTGTTAGCTATCTAGTGGTTATGTTATGCTATGTTAGCTAGCTGACTTTAAAGTTGTTGGAGACGCACTGCACGGTTTAGAAACACGTCGGCAGCGACTCAGCTGCCTTTATTAACGAGTAAGGACACATGAACTGTACTGACACTATACCGAGCTTATAAAGACGTCTGAGTTATGTAATCGTGGTGTTTTTACAGCCAGGTTTGCATGTTAGCTAACGTGTTTCTGTTGGAGAGTGTTAGCACGATGCCATTATGATGCTGTTAGCTTGCTAATACTAGCATTGTTACAGCCGAATATCAGAGTACAGCACATTTAGCTAACAGGATCCATGTGTTGTTTTTAACAGTGTCTCAGTATATTAGCATGTCAGCATCTATAAAGGTCATTTTGAGCAGCTAAAGTAGTTTAACACACAATATGCAGTCTCATTGTAGCTGCACAGAATTTATTCCGGGTGTTTGTCTCAGTTCTGGTTTAATGTGTGATTTAAATCACTGCACTGACTCCCTATGTGTCAAAAGATAGACTTTAAAATCATTTAACCTGTGTATGAAGCGCTAACTGTTCTCAGGACAGAACACATTTGCTTTACTTTTTCTTTACCTTTAAAAAAGCACATTTATTAAATCAGATTATAGTAGATTTTATATTGCAGAGTGATGTGAGACTCTTGAAGTGTTGTCATGCACATGGTTACAGACTGCTGTATCATTCTTTATTATGAAATTAGAATCCTGTAAGAAATCCCATTTTTGCTGGATGTGTCTCTAATCTGAATACATCTTATTTTTTCCTGTTACTTTATCAGAATATATATATTCACACACATATGCATGTAGTCATCATGTTATATTGATGTACCTCCTCCTCTCTCCAGGTGAACTGTGGGACTTGTGTTCAGCTTCAGGTGGAACAGCTCTGACCTGTACGGTGATCAGACCTGGAGAGGAGACACACCTGGTCCAACCAGGTCAGTGCTAAAACAGGTGCAAAAATTAAAGGCAGAAAGTGTGAGATTTGTCAGTTGCTGTTCATTAATACTCTAAAATCAGTAAATGATTCTAGAGGATAGTCGAGTCTCATTCACAGGTCGTTGAATACTGACAGTTTGTGTTGGCAGAAGCCACGACAGTGTCACTGTTGGGACACTAGTCTCTCTCCCTCTTTTTCTGTTTGTCTTTTAAAGAATGAATTAAAAAGGCAAACAAGTGATGTACAAGTTACTTCAGTGGGAAGTAAAAGTAGTATTTGAAATGGGTTTTACTAAGTGCTATATTGTTGGCAACTGCCCTTGATTCAGTTCAGCATGTTACTGTTCACTGAGAGGAAATATAAACAGTCTGTCTGTTTAGAACGCCCACATTTATTTGATATAATTTATATGTAATGTAAATTATATAATTATATTCTATTAAACACGTGTATCTACATTGTTCAGCCACAACATTAAAACAGCTGACAAGTGAAGTGAGCATTGATCATCTTGTTACAATCAAATGTTCTGCTGGGAAACTTTGACTTCTGTCATTTCTGTGGATTCTCTTTGACAAACACCAGCCACCCAAACACTGTTCAGACCAACTACACCCCCTCATGGCAAAGAACCCACGGTGTCAAACTGGCCTCCTCATTCTCCAGATCCCAATCCAGTTGAGCATCTATGGGATGCATCAGAACCAACTATCATCCATGTTGGGGCCCCCGTGGATTGTTCTTGGCTCTGACTGCATCCAGTGGAAGCTCAGTTGGATTGAGATCTGGGGAATCTGGAGGTCATGTTGACACCTTGAGCTCTTTCCCACGTTCCTCGGGTCGTTCCTGAGCAGTTTTTGCAGCATTGCAGGCGCGTCGTCCTGCTGGGGGGGCACTGCCACCAAGGAGTGCTGCTGCCATGAGGGGGTGTACTTGGTCTGCAGCTGTGTTTGGGTGACTGGTGTTTGTCAGAGAGAAATTCACATGAATGCTGGGACTCATGGCTTCACAACCGAACATGGCATTGGAACACAATGATCCATGTTTATTCACCTGTCACTGGTTCTAATGTTGTGGCTCTCAGTATATACGCATTTGATGCTTTTTACAGATACATTCAGAACTTCCACAAATAAACTCAAAATCTCCCAAAAACTTCACAATGATACAAAAATTAACCGCAAATACATACAAAAACTCCACAAAACTTTACGAATTCACAAAAAAGTTCCACAAATAAAAACAAAACCTCCACAATGGCACTCAGAATCTCTACAAACCTCCATAAATACACACAAAATATCCACAAATACACAAAACTTCACAAATACACAAACCTTTACAATGACATACAATTTCTACAAACCTCCACAAATTCACAAAAAACTTCCACTAATACACAAAACCTGCACAAAGACACATGAAACTACCACTGCTCTTCTTTCTCATCTTGCAGCTGAAAGGACGAATCACTGAGACGAACAAGACGAGCCGAACGATGGAGACGAGCCGCCACAGGAGCTGAAGGGAAAGAGTGAGTATCTTTCACCTGGACTTTACCAGGAGGATCAAACATGGCTGATATATCTGCAGAGTGCTGATGGTCACTGTTGGTTTCTCCAGAACGAGAGCAGCCAGGAGCTGAAAGTGTGGGCAGAGGAACAGGCTGCTGAGGACCAGCTGGACCATGGTTTCCTGAACTGAATCCTGATTTTCTGTCATCAAATTTTGTGGGCTGACATGTTGTCTGGTTGGTGCTCGGCCCGGGACAGGAAGGCTCTGCAGCAGGTGATCCATCCATCCACAGAGCATCATGACAGAGGAGAGGTGAGGTGTCTGCTCAGAGCTCAAAGAATACCGAAAAGACTAAAAGAACTAGAAGGAACTGCTGACGTAGCTTCTGTCCTCCTGAACATCCTCAACAGCACAGACTGCTTTGGTTTCTGTCTGTCTGTGATGAATCTTTAAATGAGTCAAACTTATTTTACAAGCCTGGTGTTGTCAGATGTTTTCTGTTGTGTGTTGTGCTGCTCAAACAGACTCACACTCTCGACTGTATAGACTTCAGTTCCAAACTTAATGTCTGCAGGAGAACAAACAGAACCAGTTTTCTGAACTCGCTGTCGTTCAGTTCATTCAGAATCTCCTGAAGCTCACAATGGAACATTTTAGCAATTAGAGTTTTGGTGTTTTAAATGCGAGCAGGAGGGTTTTTCTTTAATTAAGCAAACTCACAAACATTCTTTCATTCTTCAAGGCAGAAACTCCTCAAATATTAATGTTCCCCTCTTTCTTTTTATTAAGTATCTTGTAGTTAGTGAGCATGACTCAGGGTCAGTCTGATGTCCATGGCTGTCGGCCATTTTGTGCCTCTCTCTCTCACAGACAGACCACAAGTGTCATGGAAAATAGTAATCAAGCATTTAACTAATTGTTCAATAATTATAGGTATTAATAATATAAAGTATTAGTCTAAAATAGAATAAATGACAATGATTTCAATATCATAATAAATGTATCATTATTTGATGTCCTAATGTTTAATAAAATGAGGAATTATGAATGAAAATATGAATCCATTGATAAATAGTTCAAATTAAAAAAAAGGTTTTACAGGTTATGACATTCATTTTTTAATTGCAGAAGATAAATAAATGTCTGGATTCACAAACTGAATTAAGAATACAGATTTTATTATTTGTGATCTATACTCATGTAAAGCAGTTAGAATGACCTTGTGAGGAATGGAGCTACTGTACATCAGGAAACTTGCCTCAGGTGAGGTTTTATTTGTCTGAAGTTATTTAAATCTTAAGGAAATCTTGTTTTAAAAACTGATTACTTGAAAATTTAATAAGAAAACTGGACCTGCAGTTAATCCAAAAAGCTTTTTAGTCCAGAGAGTTTACAGGTTCTGCCTCAGCTCACACTATAATGAGCTTATAAAGACGTCTGAGACATTTCATCACCGTGTTTTCAAAGACAGGTTTGCATGTTAGCTAACGTGTGTCTGTTGGCGAGTGTTAGCATGACGGCATTATCGTGCTTCAGTGTTTGTCTCAGTTCTGGTTTAATGTGTTATTTAAATCACTGCACTGACTGCTCACTCATGAAAATGAGCAAAACTTTAATCGTCATAAGTCAGAAATAAAACCTGAATCCAGAGAAGTGATTCAACAAACGGACGTCGTTTAAACACACAGAACATTTATAATAATATAGATGGAGGCGATTTACATCACATGAGATTTGAATAGTGGGATTAAATATAAAACATTCATTATATATTTCTTAATCACTGATAATGACACTCAAGGCAACAGTATATGTTTCTTACTTGACGTCTAAAGGAAGTGAAAATGTTCTGATGTTCAGTGTGTGAGCAAAGTTTAACACTGAACTGACTTTACAACTAAATCTACAGATATTACAGCAAATAAAAGCAACTCTGATCAGTGTGTCTTTTTTTTAACAACGGATCAAATGACCATGTGAAAGTTGGAGTTTGTTTAAGGCGACAGATTCACAATGATGACCAGACTCTTTGGATTCTTTAGGTCACTTTCTGCCACAACAGTCTGGTCGGATCCACTCGACAAAGAGACTTTAAAGCTGTCAGATACAGAACCTGCTCTGATAACAAACATACTTGGGTTTGGAGTCAGAACCGTGTTTCAGTTTGGAGACTTCAGTGAAGTTCTGATTAAATCCAAACTTCTTTTCTTCTTTTAAACTAATTTCTGTTCAGTTCTGAGAGAATCTGGTGTGGATGGTCAGAACCAGAACTGCTTTTTCACATCAACTTCTAAAATATAATGTGGAAATAAACTGCAATTCACCATCATTCCACATGGTGGAGCTGCAGCTAACAGCAAAAACAAATATCTAGTTAAATATGTTGATCAACAGTTTTGTTTACAAACAGCTGTTGAGGCTCTTTGTGTTGAGAATATGTGAGTGAATACAAGAATAAAGCTCCAGGTCCAGGTGGAGGTTCAAGTGGAGGTCCAGGTGGAGGTCCAGGTGGAGGAGGTGTCTGAGTGTGGAGCAGAAGGAGTGGAGGAGTGTCAGTGTGTCTGCAGAGACTGTGTAGAAGGACAGAGCAGCAGCAGAGCAGTCCAGATACACTGATGATACTCTGTCACATCCAGAGGAACACAGGGATGCTGACAATCTGAATAAAGGATAAATGATGGGGATGAAAATCCATTCTCAACATTACTGTGTCCTCATCAATGAGCTTTCCTCTGAAATGAATAAAGAGACTTTGGTTGCCACTTTGCCACTGGAATCCTCTTCAACTCCTCCATGATGAAATCAAGGAGCTGGTGGATGTGAGGTGCCATGTTGAACTGGTAGTGACCAGTATGAGGCCCAATTTGGACATTTTCACTTAGGGGTGTACTCACTTTTGTTGCCAGCAGTTTAGACATTAATGGCTGTGTTGAGTTATTTTGAGGGGACAGTAAATTTACACTATTATGCTAGCTGTACACTCACTACTTTGAATTGAATCAAAGTGTCATGTCTTCAGTGTTGTCCCATGAAAAGATATAATAAAATATTTACAAAAATGTGAGGGGTGTACTCACTTTTGTGAGATACTGTATGTATATCTCTTATAACAAGTTGTGTTTAAGTGACAACTAAAGTGTTTTAAACTACATTAAAATGAGCTGTTATTTTTCAGACTTATGACGACACACACACAGCTGAACATAAGCTCCTTCATGCTCCACTGCAGCTCTGACCAACACAGTGAAGCACTAATGTAACAGCATATAAATGAGAGCCAGACTCATATACTTCTGTTGAAAACTACCTCAGGATACTTAGAAGAACTAGAGAAAGCTAGTTCTGAAGAACTGTTGGTTCTGAATGCTCCCTGTTGGCAAGCTGAAGGTCAAACTGTGAAGTGATTTAAGGTTTGTTGAAAAACTAAGGCCAAACTAAATTGGTGGCTTTAATTTATTTTAAGTGTCATCTGAAGAGAATGAAGCTTCGTAATAGTTGGGTGAGAATAAAGCATTAAAAATAGAATATAAGCTTGGAGCCAAACTGTAATGCTAGCTTGAATTTGTGTTGAAAAGCAGCTGTTGGAGTATGAAGAGATGTTACAGAGATGTTTCCTTAACACCCATATATATTTATTCCATATTTATCTGTATTATGCACTCATAAATGGGGCACCACCTCCGTTGTTTTATCTATTTGACTAAAGGAAATTTGTCAAATTCAACTGTACAAGTTTGGCTTGAACAGTTAAAATCATTTTATTCAATTTCAAAATCTTTATTTAATCTCACATTCTGAAGCAGTGGTTTCTTTGCACATATCCATCGGTTTTCCACATTAAAATTAAGTTCCAGACAACGACAAATGGTTATATAAGTTTATTAAGTAAATAGTTCAGGGTAAAATAAATGAAATGACAATTTTAGATGAACAGCAAAAGATAACAGAAAATGTAAAAACTGTAATGAGTGAAATAATAAAGTCATGTGACCGTCGGCAAATGGTGAAGTTAAAGGGTTGAGTTTTTATATTTTAAATATTACAGGAGTAAATTTTAATACCAACGAGATGCTAATCTCAGACCAAAAGAGGGGCCGGCTGACAGCAACACTCTGTGATGAGTTTTAGACTCACAAAAGTTTAATTTAACTGAACTATTGCTTTTAATATTTGGAATCATGTTTTAACCTTTCCCCAGAAATTCATCATGGCTTAATCGGTTGAACTTTGTCTACATGGAAGGGATATGACATGATTACAGTCACTTATCATTCAAAAAGAATTGAAACATTATTAAACATAAAACACATTTCAACATACAATATACAGTAGAACCAAGGACTTATACATATTCGTTGTCGTCCTATCTTAACAAAACATGTCAGAGACATTTTACTGGTAAATAACAGAAGTACTGAACATAAAGAAGAATGTTCTGAAATTTGGTCCCACTCACCAAGGCTCACCGAGAGGGAGGGGCTGGTTTCTTCCAGATCTCAAACTCATTTAACAATAAAACTTCATCTTGGCTTAACAATAACATAGAGAAACGTGGAAAGCATCACTTTTATGGATATATCCTACAGTTTCATGATAAATTAGAATTAAGAAGGTGAGACTGTAGTTTATTAATTATTCAGAACCTATTGGAACTTGGATGAGTATAGGGACTGCAGTGGGATTGGAATTTCGCAGACACAGTTACAACATCCTCATAAATACAGTTTTGACATGTGATGGGTGAGGGACCGGATTAGGTTTTGAACTAGACTTCCCCCACTGTTATTTCAGAGGGAGAGACGCAGACATCAGATGTCATCACCTAATTTACAATTGTCAAAGACACAATAAATCATAACATCTGTGTTAGAAAACAGTTCTCCTTCCTTCTGATGTGGAGAGAGAAGACTCTATGGTGCTTGACCTCGTTTGACCTGAGGAAAAGAAATGCATCTTATTTTGAGGGGGGAAAAGAGCCAGATGTGATTATTTGTTGTAAATTACTAAAAGAAGGTCTCCGATGACGTGTTTATAGCAAGAAAAACATCATCTTCCTGCTCTGTGGAGAGGAGAAGGGTCTGCAGGTCAAGATGCGAGGGGCTTTCAGGCCCATATGCTGGAAAGTGGAGTCAGTTTGGGTCAGAGGTAATCATGGCCGAAACAGGACCTCTGTTAGATGCAGAGACGAGAGAACGAGTTCCTACAAGAATTACTGCTCTTGCCCACCGTAGCAAAGGGCTCAGTTCCTTGTAAAGGTACATCTGTTGACTTGGTTGAGAGGGTTTTTAATCTTTGTTACTGAATTAGCATTCCAACTAATTGGTTGGGATGCTCACACAGCAGATGGTGGAACTGGAGGTACACTCCATGAGAGTATGACATTAACCTCCCTGTGTTTGGTACAATACTGTTGAAAACAGCATGGCATAAAGCTAACCTTGTACTGACCCCAAAGTCTTCAGTCTACGGTGTGGACTCTCCACAAGCTCAGACAGCACGTCTGAATCCTTCAGGTTGTTTCCACTCAGGTCCAGCTCTCTCAGATGGGAGGGGTTGGACTTCAGAGCTGAGGCCAGAGAAGCACAGCTGATCTTTGACAAACTGCAGCCACTCAATCTGAGTAAAGAATAAATGATGCAGATAAAAATCACTTTATAATCCAGTCAGATGTGTTCAGATATCATCCACATGTCAGCACAACATTCATACAGCTGTTCATGTCAACACAGATTAATAACAAGCTGCTGATCTCAGTCAGGTCGGTTATTAGACAAGAAACACAGACATTTCTTTCTTCTTTTGTAAATATGCTTTGATCTGTGTGTTCTGTAGGATCAATATCAATGATTAAACACTGTCCTGAAAACACAGTAAAACTAATGGAAACTAAGGAGATGTTTGTACTTCAGCTACTCAACTGTATCAATTTAAAACAAATATTAGTTCACACGCAGTTAACAGATTAAATTCATGAAAATAAACAGTTTTCTTTAAAAACTAACTGAACATTTTCTACACTTTCTAACAAATCCATTGAATGAAGACTAAATTAATTCAAGAAACATGAATATAAGAACAAAATTATATTTAGGACTTAATGGATCTAAGTAATGTATGAATGTAAACTAAAATATTTTTTCTACAATACAACAGTAACAGAGTCAGTGAACTGACCTCAGAGTCTCCAGTCGACAGTTAGGACTCTGCAGAAATTCACACAGCAGCTTCACTCCTGAATCCTGCACCATGTAGTTTCCACTCAGGTCCAGCTCTCTCAGATGGGAGGGGTTGGACTTCAGAGCTGAGGCCAGAGAAGCACAGCTGATCTTGGACAAACTACATCTCTCCAATCTGAATAAAGAATAAATGATGGATAAAAAAATCTATTTATAATCAAATCAGATGTGTTCAGGCTTTGAATGTGTAGCTCAACATAACTGTGTCCTCATCAATGAGCTTTTCTCTGAAATGAGTGGACTGTCTCCGTCATTGTGTTATTGTGGATCATCATCAGCCTTCTACAGACATCATCCACATGTCAGCACAACATTCATACAGCTGTTCATGTCAACACAGATTCATAGCAAGGTGCTGTAGAATGATTAAATGGCCAATATGGATAAAATGTGTCTATAGCATTAAGCAAAAAACATTTAAGTGAATGCATCACTTGACAAACCATTTATCCACCTGTTCCTGCACGTACTCTCTACTCAATCCACACATTTAGACTTTCCTCATCATCATCGTCAACTCCATCAACACGCAGCTGACTGACTGAGCCTCATCCTAAATCATCTTCTAAACTTTACTCAGTAAAGTAAGATGCTCCATGTCTTAATCCTTCCTTACTGTACCGATAGTGTATAATTTATGCTCCCGTTCACAGTCACATCCTGTCTGAATGGATGCTTCATTAATTGTTGGTGACAGATCAGATATGATGCTTCAAACAACTGCATTAGGAAATAAGCTGTACAGTCTCTGTGTGCTCCTGTAAGTGCAAGAGTGTGTTTGTATACTCCGTGTGTGTGTGTGTGTGTGTGAGTGTGTGACAGAGACTGGCTTTATGTATAAATGTAGAAGTCACACTGTGGCCTGAAGGTGATGTATAAAAACACATTTTCTTTTAATTTTTCATATGTAGATGTGTCCCAAGATTTTAGATACTGATTTCATTCTGCAGCACAATAACAGATCAATCCTTCAGTTTCTGTACTAACTCCAGCCCGGTTTGAGTTCAGACTGAATTCTCAATCAAATGTTCAGACTGACAAACATTAAAAAGAGTCGCGTGATTTGTGCTCAGAAAAACACAGAAAACAAGAGAACTGAAGGAAATTCAAAACTTCTATGATAGATTTAAATCAGGTACCGTATTTTTTGGACTATAAGTTGTCCGGAGTATAAGTCACACCAGCCAAAAAATGCATAATGAAGACGAAAAAAACATATATAAGTCGCACTGGACTATAAGTCGCATTTTTTCGGGGACATTTATTTCATAAAATCAGAGACCTTACAGACATTTCATCTTGAGCGGTAAATTACAGTAATAACAATAGATTAGAGAACAACGGGCTGTAACACATTAACAGATATTCACATAACTATAACGTAACCAACATAAATTTACCAAACTCTCGAGCTCATTCAAATCACTAAATCCATTGAATTCTTCATCCTCGGTGTCACTTCTGAGCAACTCTGCCAACTCAAGAGGTAAACGGAGCGCCGCTACTTCGTCTTCTGCAGATAATAGGCGTAGCAGATAATGGCACACTAGTTTGGCGCCCCCTCATGGCTGTCAGCATGAACATGTGAAATTACCTATATATTTTAATATATAAGTCGCACCTGAGTATAAGTCGCAGGACCAGCCAAACCATGAAAAAAAGTGCGACTTATAGTACGAAAAATACGGTTGATATACAACGTATAAGAGAAAAAAACATGAACTGACCTCAGAGTCTCCAGTTTACAGTTTGGACTCTTCAGTCCAGAACACAGCAGCTTCACTCCTGAATCCAGCAGGTCATCGAAACTCAGGTCCAGTTCTCTCAGATGGGAGGGGTTGGACCTCAGAGCTGACGCCACGACTTCACAGTGAATATCTGAGAGTCCACAAAGTTGAAATCTATGATGACAGAGAAAAAACGTAAACTATAAAAAGATGCAGCATGTTTAATCACAAAGCAAATTAACATGAGTGGCTGTGATCAGCGGGTCAGTTGTTGAGTCTGAATAAATAAACTAATTATGTGCTAAAATGTTAATATGGCAATATTTTCAATATTTAATGGCAATATACTTCATAGATTTCCATCTCTAGAAATCTGTATTCTGAAAATAAGTATTCATGTTTTAAACGGACTGTGAAAGCTGACAACCTTCTGTAGGTGTCGCAGGACAGTCTTCATACGGTGACACCAGAGATTAATACAAGCACTTTATTTACTGATGATGTTTACAGTGTGTCTAGGGACACAGTAAGGATCTCAGGGGCTTTCCAGTTGCTCATCTTGACATCCGTGGATGAAGTCATGAACTGCAATGTCTATTCTAGCCATTTTCACCGTAATGCAACACCAGAGCACAACTGTTTACCCTCACCACACCTCGCAGTCGCACCATGCCTGTTTAGAAGTTACCTCTGTCAAAAGGCTATAGTAGATGTATGGGTGTGTCTCCTATGTGTTTTAGCATTAATATGCATACAGTAGTTTTTATTTATGTACTTATTTATGCATCTACTACCTCAACAGATGTTTTTGCACTGAATAAGGAATGTACTTCATTTTGTTGTACCTGTTACAATGACAAGACAGATATTTTATTCTACATCTACATAAATTCAGTGACTCAAAAGGACTTATGGCATTTTATTTTCACCTCCAGCTGTTTCATTCACACACCGGCCCGCTTCTGCTGGGCTCTGATTCTACCTCAGAGCTGCAGTGAAACCAGTGAACTGAACCATTAAAGATGCATTTACAAAAGAAACAATGTAAAAAATGTGGATTAAAATCTTGACTCTCAAGACATTTCAGAGGACTCCAGCACACAAAGAAAGACAGTGAGAAGATAACAGAAGTTACTAGTGTTCACTAGTTTCATAGATATAAAAACAAAATTGATTTTTATAGAAACAGGTTCCAAACAAATTTAAGGAGAACTTTTCCGATGTGGAGGTTTTATATCGTCCATGTGTCTTGAGGGAGGATCTCTAACACTGATGTTGTTTTACAGTCTTGATAATCACATCTGGACTCACCGAGCCTTCCTGCAGTTCCTCACAACTGGCATCAGTCTCAGTCGTCCCTCCTCTGATGTTTTGTACGTCTTCAGGTCCAACTCATCCAGAACCTCCTCTGACATCAGCAGCATGTAGGCCAGAGCTGAGCAGTGAATCACAGAAAGGTATTGTGATCTCGTCTTTGACTTCAGGAATTCTTGGATTTCCTGATGAACTGAGTGGTCGTTCATCTCCATCAGACAGTGGAAGATGTTGATGCTTCTGTCAGGAGAGACATCACCTCTGTTCATCTTCTTCAGGTTGTTGATGGCTCTCTGGATGGTTCCTGGACTGTTGTCTGTCTGACTCAGCAGACGTCCTAAGAGTCTCTGATTGGAATCCAGAGAGAGGCCATGAAGGAAGCGAACAAACAGGTCCAGGTGGCCATTTTTACTTTCAAGTGATTTCATCATTACTCTGTTCAAGAAGACATCAAGTGTTGAATAAACATGTTTGTTTCCCAGAAAAGCCTTCAGGACCTTTGTGTTCCTGTTGGTGTAACAGTGGAACATGTAGACTGCAGCCAGAAACTCCTGAACGCTCAGATGAACAAAGCAGTAGACTGTTTTCTGGAAGATCACACTCTCTCTTCTGAAGATCTCTGTACAAACTCCTGAGTACACCGAGGCCTCTGTGACATTAAGACCACAGCGCTCCAGGTCTTCTTGGTAGAACATGATGTTTCCTGTCTCCAGATGTTCAAACGCCAGCCTCCCCAGCTTCAGAAGAACTTCCCTGTCAGCCTCCGTCAGCTCCTGTGGACT
>JARJLU010003377.1:0-11394 GCA_030272975.1 Sparidentex hasta
CATTATTGTCTTCTACTTTGGGTGTATGGGTGTAATTTCCTCTCAAGCTGCACTTACCGCCTATTTCATATCAACAATTGGCCAAATGACCATGTTTAATGATAAAGGTGTCACAAATCATAGCTGTTGTAGTTTCCCATCAGTTCTAAGGAGTGTTTCAGCGCCTTTTGGGTTTCACAGGCCGCGCAGGTACAGGTACATAGTGAGGATTTTCTTTCTTCAGGAGTTAGACAGCTAAAAGGAGAGTGTATTTCAGAGGTACGTTAATCACGGCGGTCAGAAACACGATTTCAAATGTAACCTGATGTTTACTGGATGTAAAATAGGCAGCAGCGTGTTTGCTGTAACAGCTTTCTGATGTGATTATTGGATGAAAAGCAGAGTTAGGTGTTTACAGCTTGTGACATGGCCCCCCCAGGCCTGAAAGAAAAAAAAAAGTTGATTCAGGTTCATGGTCAGTGGTTGGCAACCTTGTCGGTTTGTGAAATGGAAGAATGTCCGCTTGGGATCCTTCTTTATTTGAATAATTCGAAGGCCTGCGAGGATTCACGTTCCTTTTGCTTTTAGAGTTTTACAAGAAAAACAAAGGCAAACTCAAGGAAAACACACAAAAAAAGTATTCTTTATATTTTCCTTTCCTCTCCTTTTGATTGTTTTCTGACCCATTACATTTATCTTGGGACCCTTTTTGGGAGGTCTCGACCCCTCAGGTTAGAAATTTCAGATCAGCATTTCTGATAGATGAATATCTGAACATGACATCGTGACGGATCTGCATTGGTTCACATGAAGAATAAAAATAGAATGCACCAATCTCGGGGAGGGATCGCACTCCCCGACTTTACCAATATTTGTCTGTAGCTATGATAAACTGTTGTTGGGAGTTTTCCCCCCTGCTTGGAAGCTCTTCTTTAAGATGGCTCATCGTTTCCATGTGTTGGTGATGAACCTTCCCCTAACTGAGACCAGAGGGTGTGGGCTTCGTTGACCGTAGGCTACCATGATTTTGCTGGACAAACCACAGCGGGAGGTAAGTCATCCCACATTTATTTTTACGGCTGGAATCCCCCATTAAGCAGACGGGAGACTCTACACAAACATTTAAGGAACAGCACGGAGACCCAGTCCCATGACGCAATTATTTGTCTTACTGTAAAGCAGTTCATAATGCTGTTTATGTAGCTTGCAACAGCAGTGTCTCTGTTAAACTGAGGAGGGGCCTCTCCCCTTTATCCGAGTCACATCGCACTCTGTCTGTCGCTGTCTGTTGCGTTTGCTCATTTGTTTCACCCGAAAGTTCATTCACTTAGAAATCAGCATGTTAGAACTAATGCGAAAGGCCCCAAAAATGACGTTTATCTCGCAATCTCACAATCTGTTGTCTGTTTGGCATAATGTCGTGGTTACATGATGTCAGCGCACTTGTAGTTGCCAGCACGAGGGTGTGGACCCGCAGAAGGAGTCTCACAATACTGACTTTCATATAAAGAAAAGTTTTTTAAAAAAGAAAAAAATAAATCATTTTATCCTTTACAATTCACAGTCATCAAACCTATGATAAGAATAGCTGCTCTGGGGTTTAATAACATCTTTAGGACCTGGCTGTTTTAGCCACGGTCGTTTTAGTTATTTTTATTTAGCCACAAGTCTTTTTTTTGCTGCCAGAATATTTAACATGAACACAGTGTTGCCAACTTGGCAACTTTGTCGCCAGACATGACAAGACTGAGAGTGAGTTACTGTGGTTATAGGGATGCTCCATGTTTCTGTTGTTAGAAAACCTTCTCATGATTCCCAATACCAGGTTTTGAGGGTTGAAATGTCTGTGAAAAATCATAAATGTAGTTGTACTTTAAAAACATAATTTTACGTTTTTTCTGAAAATTGTACAGGGTTGCCACGCCAAGCAAATCCCACTGCATGTAAGCCTGAAAGTCACTCCTTAATGAAGAAAGTAATCTTATGTCAAGTAGGCTCTCTGTTTCTCTAAGACAACGATCGATCACAAGCTGTTTCCAGAGTTTAGGGTTGTACAGTTTAAATTGACTCACCAAAATCAAGTTTTCATCAGAAGGCACAAACACAGAACGCCTCTGGATTTCTTGGTTCAAGACAATTCTTTCAGTAAATGAACATTTCTGGTGTACAAGCTGCCAAACTGAGTCTTTTTTGAAGAAGTGCCCCCTAATTTCCAAATTATGCCACATGTATCCTGGTGAATGTAGTGCATTTAGTCCACGAGGACATCTTGTCGCATATTTACAAGCGACCCTGCAAACATTGATGGCTCTTCATCCAATTATTGCACCTCAGCAACTTGACACATTTAAGCAAAACTCTGTCATTGTTCATGCCTTTTGTCATCCTGGTATTAGTTATGCAAAAATGGCAGCCGTCGGCCAAACATTGATTTTCACCATGTGTATGTAAATCCAGACGGGGATTGAAAATTGCTGAAATGTTTCTCTTCTTGAAATATTTTCAGAAGACTGCACAGCCTCACTGCTTTCTAGTTTTGTTAACAAAGTGCATGACAGTCCTTGCCTTCACGCTGCCTTTACGTATTACAGAGTAGCACCAGTAGTACCTCTCCCTGCTGCTTGCACAGCTGCTGTAAATACAGTCTAGGTCCGCCACATCCAGCTGTTCCAAAACATCTTCCTCCTTGATGTCTCTGCGCTCTCCTCTCTTTGTGCTGTGACTTAATTGAAAACAGTGGCGGCGCTGACATTTGGGCTGCGCCCTGGTATGTACTCTCCCGATGCCCGCCTTTCCTTCCTCCGCTGTCAAAAAGTTGCTGACGCTCGTGTGTCCTTTCAATTCAATGCGTCTTATCAGCGACGGGGAGCAGGAAACAGTTCTTAATATGTCCTAAACTTGAGTTATGACATTTGAGCAAATGTGTCATTTGTATCTGTGTGAGCCATGCCTTTTTGAGGCATGAAATCCAGTGTGTAGCTTCTGTGTTCAACCTGTCGCGCATTTTCTGGTTTAGTGTGCGGCGTCCTCTAAACCAGGGAGGTTTTGAAGACGCCTGATGCTGTGCCCTCCTACTCCACAAACTACTTTTATGTCCAAAAAGTGATTGACCATGATACTTTGGGAGATGTTTAATGTTGCTCTGGAGTCAGTTAGCTTTTGGCTACATATTAAACCCCATTTCACCAGTCTACACTGTTTTCATTTAAGCTAATTGGCACCATTTAAAAGTGAGCTCTTGGTGAAGCTATTGGCAGTTCCTGTTTGCTGTGTACCCATGGATGTTCAGACATCTATTCCTGCACTACTTAAAATGGATGAATCTGAGGCAATTGATTCCCACGGCGATACCTGACTGAATAGGTCTATTGGCAGTAAGTCCTGAATGAGACCCAGCGACAGGCAGCATACAGGAACCTTGTCATCAGGTGGTTATGGTTCTGAACCGTTCCCTGTTTGGGTAGGTCAAAGCAACGAAACTACTTGGTTAGATTAAGGGGTGAAAACAGATCATGGTTGGGTTTGAACAAGTACATTACAAGTAAGCTCTGTCTCTAAGTCATAATTCACCGCCGTTTAGTCTCCTCCCAGCTGTTTGATAACATCTTCTCAAAAAGCTCTGCCATTTTCACAACGCTTCTTGTCCTGTGGTCGTCTCTCTCGCTCGAACTGCCATCTAAACGTTGCCCCACAGCCACCGGAGGTACTGCCGAGTCGGTCTGTGACTGTAAGCTTTCAGAAAACATGCAAAAAAAAAAATGGATGAAATTAATGCAGAGTGCTTCGTCTGATGGCAATTAATGACGTCCTCAGCGAGTGCAGGTCGCACTGAATCTGACAGGAGAAGGAAAACAAGCATTTTTTACCTCTAATTGTGACAGCGGGGTCTGAAGCACCATCCACTCTTATAACTCACAGAGTCTTTGCCTCACATGACCTCTCTCCCTCCACAACCCTCACAGTTAAAGACCTGCTGTTTTAAACATACAAACACCATTTAAATATCCGTGGCTGTGGTTTTAGCATTCAAAATGTTTAAGCTCTGAAGAGAAAGGACGATTTGAGCCGGTGAGTGCAGATCACATGTTCCACAGGTGTGGGAGTTTATGAGTTCACTGTTGAAACATTTGAAACCTTTAACTCCCCGCTCTGCCCGTTGCTGCTTTTGAGAATAACTTGACGCTAGCTTCGCGGGTTCTTAATTCATGCTTTGGCGAGCAGTAATTTTCTCGACAATGTTGCATGAAACTGTGGCAAACCACCGAGTAAAGCCCGATGTAACGGTAGTTAAAGCGCTCCGTCCGCGCCATCAACTCCAGACGGCAACATCTGCTCTGTATCCCGAGTGTTACAATGAAGCCGCATATTTAGACGTCCAGCTTCCCCTCGTTTAACGTATTTGTCTGTGGAAACAGGATATCGGGGTGGGACGTGGTGCTGGAAGGGAATTATTCAAGGAAAGACTGGACGGACGTTTTCTCGGTAAACAGGTGGTGACGGAGGAGCGGCTGGGCTGTTGTGCTGGGCAGCTGGGCAGCCAGTGATGTGCGACCCCGACCTCCAACCTCTGTGCATGGGAGCGTGTGTGATCGGCTGGAGAAAAGCAAAAGTATCACAAAAAAATAAACTTGACCTGTTAAGCTTGTTTTGGGGACACTTTTTTTTTACGCGCAGACTCAGGTTCGGGCCCATGATTGTTTTCGCCAGCATCGCCGAGCTGAGGCCATTGAGTGAATGATTCCATTCAGTCCGTGGGTCATGGGACAGGGGAGCCAAACTGCGCACAGTCACCTCATTTCTGCTCAGCCTTTTCCGAGACCTAATACTTCAGGAGCTCCTGGAAAATGGGAAAGAAACATCACTTTTCCTCTTAGACTGAGAGGAATGTGGCACAGCGTTGATGGTTTTTGCAGGACTGGCTCGGCCCGCGGCACGTCTGTCCTTTTTTTTTTTTTTCTTCTGAAGCAGGAATGTAGGTTAGTGAATTGATTAGTGCTAATAAGGCCTGTCCAGGTCCCTATTACAGCACGACCGCAGAGAAGCTGGACTGAAATAGCTCTGCTTTGGTAACAGTCTGGACATGTGCTTAACACTGACTTTCAAACAAATCTGTGTTTATTTTAAAATGAATGGGCTGGACTCAAGAAGTGTTCTGTTATTAAATGCTATTGGTTGACCATCTGTGATGTTAACCACCTGGGATGGCTGAGATATTACTACAAGCACCTTTCTACAGAATATTCATGAGGACAGCATAAAGGGGAAGTTTGTTTGTACATTTACAGGAAAAGTAATGGTGTAGATTTCAGAAATGACACATGTGGCCACATAGCAACGCCACTTGCTAAAACAAGGCTGATGTGTGCTTCCTCAAAAATGTTACAACTCAGCGGGCATATGACGGCTATTAAGAAACCACACGGAGAACAAGAACTCTGATTCGTCTGCTTCCTGTGTTTCCTCCTTTTCATGGTGAATAGTAATGTAAAGGAATTTGTAGAAGGAATTAGACATCATAAATATACCGACTAGACGGTAGTAGACTACTTCTTACAGGTAGGTACAGGTTGACTGGGTCCAGACCTTTAAATCCATCCAGGCCCATAAGTTGACTGATTCGTCTGGCATCGCGACATGAAACAGTGGCTTCTCGTCTTTAAAAAAGAAAAGAAAAAAAAGACAATCCGGCAAGCGCCGCAGGCAGAGAAAGAAAAAGACGAACGCTGTTGTCAAGAATTATTAAACTGTGCGCCGGAACCAATGAGGAGCAGTGACGACCGCTATAGACAAGATAGATGCTGCTATCATCGCCGTCTGCGTCATTCAATATCTCCAGACATCAACGTTTGTTTCTACCTCACTTCGCATCAGTGTCGTATTGATATGAAGTTGGGTCTCTGATGATCTGTTGGGAAAGTCAAAACCTCATTTCCCACAGAAATTGGTCAGAGTGGAGCCGATTTCAGACTGAGGATGGACACAGAGTTGAAAGAGTTGACGATCTAATCTGATATCAGGCACAGTACAATGCTATCATGTTCACCCTCTTTGTGTTAGCGTGTGTTTGTGTGTGTTAGTAACACTTGCTAGTTAGCACTTAACACAAAGTACGGCTGTGGCTGATGTTATAATGAATAATCTGATGATGTGTGTGGTCTTAAACCAAATTACTGGTGATACAAAGTGTTCTGTCCACATGTTGGCACTAAATTAAAAGTCAGAGGATCTCCAAAGTGATTCAACTGTATGTCTGTCCAGCAATCAGTCCAATAGTTGCTGAGATATGTCACTGAAAAGAACAAATATCAGCCTTCAGGTAGTATTCCAGGCAAAGTCAGAGGATCATTCAAGTCAGTGATTTTTTTTTTCCTTCGGGAAACATGAATGTCTGCACAAAATTTCATTGCAATCCACGTAAAAGCTGTTGACATATTTCACTTTGAACCGAAGTGACCAGACGACTGACCAACGCCGCGATCCAAGCTCCTGCCCTGGCTGCAAAATAGTAACAACTTAATTATCGCACAGGAAAAACAAGAGCCAAGCAGCCCTGTCTGGGCGCAGCATCAAACACCGACCTAATATCTAATATTTATGCAGTATATTAAAGTTCCTGGTAGTGGGCTCTGCTATTTGTTGACTTTGATTTAATGAGTAGACACTGCCAGAAGCAGAGGCAGGAAGTGGTGGAAACCAAAAATCTACAGTATTCAGGTTGTTGGCTTTTTGAGTCACCTTCAGTGATATTACAGGTGTTGGTGTGAAGATTCGACGCTGACTCCTCTCGTAATAGAAAACATACACTTCCCAACGCAGATTGATCGTTATTCCAGAAATTGCTGCTGTTTCATTCTCCCTGAAAGCAAAGGCCCATTAGTCAGTGTTAAGAGCGTGAGGGTGACTTGTGTGTGGCTTGAGTAAAGTCGTAGCCGTCTTTGGTAAAGCTTCATTCTTTACTGCACGCTTTTTCTTCCCAGCAGGTGGCTTGACCACCAGAAGACACCACCAGCCATCTCCGTCACTTCTCCATCAGCACCTCAGGGTGTCTGCTCTGGAAACTTCCATCCCCAGAAAATAAGTTGTGTTTTCCAGACAGCTGTCTCCCTCATGGAAGTACACCAGGACGGACCCTAATGGAAGCCAGATGAGCTTAAATTCCACAACAATTATTACCATGCCCCATTAGACGGTCTTTACTGTATGCACTTTAACATTTGCATTTTTGGGCAGATGTTTTGTTCCAGAGGGAGAGGGGGAGGGGTTACCATGACAACTTGTAAATGCCTGTTATGGGAGCGTATCCAGGAACTACTGTATGCGTCACGCTCATGTCACTCTTTGTTTTGGAACATGTGTAAAATTTGTTTTGAAGGGCAACTGTCAAAAGGACTTTAGCCCGCTACTGTTTCACTGACATAAAACTCATTTCAGATTTTCTCATATACAAATTCAGGCTCACAAACTACGTATTTGTAACTTTTCATTAAAAAAGTCAACATGAAATGTAACCCACAACAGATAGGGGCCTCTTGTTCATAAGGGTGGTACAAGATAGATAGTAGATTGTTCACAATGTAGTATGAGCACTGTGGGAGAAAAAGTGCAAAAAAAAAAAAAAAGTGATTAGTGGAATTAAATTTTGCTTTGTTGGTCAGAGTTAGGTGAGAAGATTGAAACCTAAATATGCAGGTGGTTAGCTAAGTTAGCTTAGCTTAGCTTAGTTTATTATAGAGGTTTATAAAGGGAAACAGCTGGCCTGGGTCTGTAAATGTAAAAATAAACAGAACCTCTAGAGATCCCTAATTACCAGATTATATATAGGCATCTGATACATGAAGCAACCCTTTTTGGGGGCAGAAGAGTCAAAAACTTAGTGACTCTTTGAATTGTGTTCCTCTAGTCACAGCAGACTGTAACCACGATACAGGAACCCTCAAGTGAGCTCATCTGTTCTTCATGCTGAGCTGGAGCGCCCATTGTCAAAATATAAAATATGGATATTTGTTGTAATAAATCTTATATTCCAAAGCCCACCCATCCACTTTGTATTGGATCAAAGTGAGGGTTAAACTCTCCTTCAAAGAGAGCTGAATCCACTGCTGTCAGGTCAGGTGTATGAATTCAGTCGCTAACTTCGCTGGGACTTGCATGATAAACATTATTGCTCCCTCGAGGCTCACTTAATCCGCAGGCGGGAGTTTGATGTGGGCAGGCTGTCTTTGGTCCCGCTGCGGTCGGACTCTTGAAAAGGATTCTGGGTCAGGGTCCCCTGCTCATGCGTCTGCCCAAACCATCGCGCCTCATGTCTTCCCCTTGATGTGGCAGGTCTGATTGGCCGTGATGAAAATTAAGAGATCATAAATGCAGGATGGATGCACCATGTGTTTTGTTGGATAATGCATAGCGCCCCCAAGGAACAGTTTCAGCTCCTCCTGCCTCAGAAGCTGAAGCACCGCGCTGCTCTCTACACACTTTCATCGGATAAGGTGTGTGTGAGAGACCCACTTTTGCCTGTGTTTAATGGAGAGGAGTGGAGTTTTACAGTATTCCACTTTAATTCCACTTTAATCTGAAGGGAGCGATAAGGTTTAAGAGACTAAATATTGAGCTATCATTTACCAGGTGACCAAAAACGTGACTCTGTGTGAATGTTAAAGATTCTCCATGTCTGCTGGACATTTAATTAGGCCATTTTTTGCTAAGCCATGATAACGTTCTACAGTGGGAACAGCTGTGGTCATAGTTGGTCCTGCTGGTCCCAAACAACCAGAAAAAAATCAATAAATGCTGCATTAAAGCCACAGTTATCTTAACCTTAATCTTATCTGATGTTGTTGCGATTACTGCTTTGAAAGCCACTTAAAAAAATCTCAAAGCTAAGTGTTCCCCTAATTCTTTGCTTTGGCAGATGAATAGCTCCATATCTCCATTAGAGTATTAGCTTTATCTTGGATATATTTACAAATCCATTCTTAAAAGATGTCAAACATTTTCACCCAGTTCATGATATCACAGATCTGAGTTAGACTTAGCTGTGGTTGGACCTTGGAAGCAGTTGACTTTTGAGCGTATCACATGCTCTTTCAGCAGATTTATTACGAACGTCCAAATTTGAAATGATTCTGAATACTTTGAGGTTTTGCCTTATCTGCCACGAAGAATGTATGATACGACTAGAAGGTCCAAAGGAAGGCTATAAAAGGAAATGTTAAGTGAGCCAGGAGGGATGTTTTGCGTTGTGATTGATCCCAATACATGAGGAGGTGAAGGAAATGCACTCTGGAGCCCAGAGTTAAGTCAATTATTGATCACTCCTTCTATCACGGTCCCTTTATGTGTAACATGTGAACAGGAGGACCTGGAAACTTCCAGTCCAGCACAGATGAAAGTTTTTTTGGATCGGAATGTCACACTGAGGTGTTTTTTAACTTAGGGAAGCATGAATCACCTCCGACACCGACCTGCGCGACAAACTCGCGTGACTCACTCACAACAAGCTTTGCATATACAGCCAGAGGGGAGGGGCTGTGTGTGGGAGTGGATGGGCTTCCCTTAAGTATTTCCATCGCGCGCCAGGCCCGGTCGTCTGGCACATTTACTGTAAATGAAGAGAGCGTGTGTGTGTTATGAAATGAAGCCTAGACTGGTGAAATCACCCACCATATAATTAGCTTTTTTAGCATGTGACTTCTTAACATCTCTACCACGCCGGATGCCTTTTACAGATTTTCTGCTGGGAACAAAAGGCCGAGCGGCGCGCATGCAGCTCGGATGAATCAGAAAGCCAGAGTTTGAAACCAAAATTTCCACATCTTAGGGCCCACTCGAGCTAATGGCCACTTAAGGCTTTTTTAAGTACGGAAACTAGTTTTGTTGAACAATCTTGTAAAGAATTCATCAATCACTGTAAAATAAAAGACGCGTCCCGTAAAATGGCCTCCCTTGTGTCTGAGGGAAAGGTTCCAGCCACGGTTCACACCACTGACACACAACGGTTTCTGACTCTGCACCATTTTATAGCTGTGGGCTCCAACTGAGAAGAGGGGAAAGTTATTCAATTGTAGATTCCAAATAAATATTACTCAATGTTTCACAAAGAATACAAAAATCCTTATTTATAAGAAAAAAGAATAGATAAAACCAGGGCAAGACTAATGAAATAGGGGTCCAAATTGTGATTTAACAATATTCATGAAACAAATTCTGTTTAAAGATATGATAAATACATAATAAAAATTAACATGCCAGACAGATTTTGCAGAGGTGACCTGATGTGATTGGGCGCCCCCTACAGTCTCTGACAGCAACACCACTTCTGTAAACACAGATCACGGGTCTGTAACAGTTAGTCAGATGAAATTTAGGCGTTAACTAGTAACAATATTACGTGTTGAAAACTTGTATCTTGAAGTAAACATGTACGTGACACTGTGATCCGACCCTCTCACTGAAGTCACATGTTTTTAAGTGTAAAAACAAGTGATGGGACATTTTATCATTTAAAATGCATGTAATCGGTCTGTGAGTTTCCTTGGTTGCTAGTGCTGTACAGGCATAGAAATGCTAATAGTTATCAATAATTTGCTGGTTATAGGTCTGGTCTGGTTAGGATGGTGTCCAGGTCCAGACCCCTACCACATTACACTTACTGGTACCTCGGTTGAGAGGTTGTACAAGGGATGCATTTTGCTAATTTTAGTACTGAGGGTGATGGTGTCGCCCCTTCACCTTATGTTTACACTGGCTGTGATGCTTTCTGGTGTGATCAGACTTTAAACAGTGAATGTTCAGACTGTGATTCAAGACAATCTGGCTCATATGGCGTCCAAATGGCAGGGATTGCTTTATGGCCACATACCAGTGCATATGTTTTCTAACCGCGGCAGTCTTATGCACATGTTCTGTTTCCCCCAACACTGTAACACCAGTGACCGTGCATTTCTGTGGTCTGCAGACCATCAGAAAACAACAGTGAGCGCACGTCTCCGTCAGACGCTCAAGTTTCATCAGGGGCGGAGGATGTGGTCGTCTCTCCCCGACATGTTCCGCGTCTGCCGTCATTGCCACACTGATGGGAATGACTGGAAGGAACATGTGCAGACAGACAGAGTGGGTGGCTACTGCCCCGTCCACCCAAGACACTCCTCTCCGGCAGACAGACATCTGTATTGTGCTGCTGGTGTGCTCTTCTCAGATACGTGCCAAATCTCAGGCATCTTGTCGTCATGTGACGCACTCACTAAACAGTTGTACTGACTGGACTCATAAAACCAAGAGACACTCATATGTTAAGATGACATTTTGCTGTAACCCGATAAACCAATTTCATTCCTTCATATGATAAGGTTTAAACAAGTTTATACTCTTGTCATGAAATGTTAATCTCTGCTGCTTCAATTTTGATATGTTTTATAT